>KV424479.1:85410-281250 GCA_001632445.1 Peniophora sp. CONT
CCTAAATGAACGTCTAACCCTAACGTAGGGTTCGGCGCCGTAGGGGCGCCACAGTACCGTACGTAGTCTACATACTATGGAATACAGCCGTTACACCCCGGCCCGTTTTGCCCGGCCTTTCACGGATATCATTGGCTCGCCACAGCTGCATGTGCACTTCAATACGCTTTTGTTCCGGCGATAGACGAAAGATAGTCGCGATGAACGCAGATATACGGGCGTGCCGAATAAGATCCGGTGCAGACGCAAGGTTGAGCCAGCGGCTGACGGCGATGGCACGGGCGGCTTGCAGGTCGAAGTTGAGAGCAATAGAGTCGACGGGAGCGAGAAGAACTGCGAGAGTGCGGACTGGCCGGATCGAAGCGAAGAGTGAGAAGCGTACACACTACGGTGGCAGTCCGCACTGGTTGGTCCGAGCCTTAACCTTGTCATTTAGCCAAGTCTACCATTCTTTTCGCAAGCGTGATCAGTTGTGGTCTGTCATGGTAAACGGCATGCGAGCTCACCTTTGCGAAAGGACTCGATATCTCGAACAGTCGACGTAATTACCCTTGAGGTGATGAGATGCATGACGATGTAAGGGAAAAGAGGCTGAAGACCGAAGCATAGGGCAAGTGAGCCGAAGGGCCAACAGCGAATGAGTCGCAAAGGGTAGAATTGCATGCGTGATCAAGAATAGATGGTTGCACTAGGATGGAAATAATGATACACATGTCCGCGCCTACCTCGCCTAATCCGCCTACGCCCACAAACACGAAGCGCAATCTCAATCTCACGTCGCCTTCTCACCGATGGTCTCAAGGCCACGGTACCACTCAACAACCCTATCGTGCACCAAGACCTGGAAGGGTGTATCAGCTCTTGCTCAAACCCGCAGAACCCACTAAACAGATAGATCTCAAGCGAGAGGCACTGAAGATACGAAATACGCGAAACATGAAAGCAAGGTTCAGGAAGATGAGGAAGCAACATATGGAAAGGGCGGAAGACGTGCTCAAGAGAAATATGCCCAGAAAGGCAACGCGCACCTTGTCTGGATTGAAGTTGAGAACCTGGAGCCCATCGAGGCTTGTCGCACGCGAGAGGGCAACGTACGCCTGCCCGCGCTCGAACACACGTCCAAGATCGACCTTGACACGGTCGAGCGTCTGGCCCTGGCTCTTGTGGATGGACATGGCCCAGCTCAAGATGAGGGGCAGCTACGAGGCGCAACGGAGTTAGCGCTGCGCTGCGAAGGTGATGGGAAGACGGTGAAGTTGACGAACCTGCTGCCGCCGGGCTTGTATCTCTCCGCTCGGCAACTCGACCTTCCACTCTTCCGGCAGTACGAGTATAGGACGCTTGCCCCCACCAGGCGTACTGAACTCAACAAGAGGGACAAGTTTCTCCGCACGAGGCGGACCCTCGTCCTTCTTGCCCTTAGCGTTCTTGTCCTTGCCACCTCCAAGCAACTCGTCCGTCTGCTCAGCCGAGTACTTCGCAGGGTCGACGAAGCGCTTGATAATCCCCATGCTGCCGTTCACGAGCGTCTCGTCGACGTTCTTGATCAACATCACTTGCGCGCCTTCTTGTAGAAGCAGAGTCTCGGGAGCCATGAAGTTGCTCAGTAACCGCTTGCGCTCGTCTGGTCCAGCCATTCCGCCATCGCGCGCTACGAAGTTACGATGTTAACATCAATGACTATATAGAGCGGTTGATAACTGTACCCTGGTACGTCCGTGACACGCCTGCGAGCCGGCCCATGCGCGCGTTGTTCGCTGCATCGACGTCCTCGCGGCGCGGGAAGAGCTCGGTCGGGCCGATACCATCCTCGTAGTGAATCGGCCGCGCAAGCCCCTTGAACGCCTTGATCGATGCTGGAGAGAGTTGACCATAGCGCATCTCGTTCAACATGTTCACGAAAGCTAAGATGAAGCAAGCATAAGCGACGTCCATATACCTACATCAGAGCCAAAACAACATACTCTGATCCTTTTGCCGGAAAACCTTGGTGAGGAGAATGCGGCGCTTGATGCATTGATCCCAGAGCTGTCCCTCGAATGCAAACTTGGTCATCTTGCCGTTCTTGTTAACCGGCGGCAGCTGGAAGAAGTCGCCCGTCACGACGAGCTGCGAGAGCTCATTAGGATCGCTCAGCGGCTCAAAAGCGATTCAAAACTGTACCTGGATGCCACCGAACGGCTTGGCGTTGTTGCGAAGGAGGCTTCCGACGCGTGCGATCTTGTCAAACAGATCACCGTCGACCATGGAAACTGCTTCGGGTCAGCAAACTAAACAGATGAGCGGCTACAATAGATTAGCATACGCTCGTCGATGATGAGCACCTTCGTGCGTAGCCAACGACCGCTGGTCTTGCGATTCTTGCGGATGCGCTTCACGAGGTCTTCCGCATCATCGGTACCCAAGCCGATACCAGCGTACGAGTGCACAGTGATACCGCCGATATTACATGCCGCGATACCTTTAGCATTCAGTACAGTCGTGTAAAAACGCATTGTTGACGAGTTTCAGAGTAGGAGGTGAATATGCGAGACATAGTGAGCATATATGCATCTTCAAGACGAGTTAAGCGATGTACCTGTGCTGGCGGTTATCGCGACGCCGTCCGCGGATGGGTACTTCTTTTGCAGGACCTTAATAATCTCACGAAGCAGTACAGACTTTCCCGTTCCTGCAAGGGTCGAGGTATCAGCTCCAAAGCCTTCCCTCCTGACGCATACGATAGAAGCGGAACCAAGGATCGTATCCGCAGGACTAACAGAACCAATGCCACATACCCGCGCTACCCGTATAGAAAACGCTCTCGCCCTTCTCCACAAGATCCAGCACATAACGCTGCTCCGCGCTGAGGAATATCTTGGCGGGACCTTTATTCTTCGTGCTGTTGGCCGCAACCACACGCGGTGCCTCCGCAGCTATGTCTCCGATATCCTGCTTTACCGGCGCGGCCTTTCTGGTAGTTCCGTTCGTCGTAGATAGCGCTGCTGCTTGAGAGGAAGTATTGGAAGACGACGTGTAGGACGACGCCGAAGCGCGTGGGTGATTCTCGTTCCAGGTGGAGGGGAGGTGGCGTTTTGCCGGCGGCTCAACGCCACTGCTCGGCCTCTTCATGCCCGTCGACGGTGGCGGAGGATTGTCACCGCGGCTAGCAATTCCTTGCGATATTGCGGCGCGCATGGCCGCGCTTATCTTGCTCTTCTTCTGCGCCTGCGAGGCGGTGGGGGTAGGTGTAGGCTCGGATTTGACGACATTAGGCGTGAAATTGCGTTGAATGGTGGCTAAACCTGAGTGCGGTTGTGAGCCGCTCATGATGGCGGAAGGAAGGAGAGGAGGTGATGGCGGGAAGGAGGTCGATGAACGTCGACAACGACGCGAACCGCGACTCGATGGGAACTAAACGCGGTCACGTGTGTCGCGCATTTCCCCGGCTTTCTTTTGTGCTGCTGCGCCCGTTTTCCCTGCAGTTTGTGTGGCCCGCTCTTGTGTTCGAGGTGGTTGCTCTCAAGAGTTTCGTTCGCTTCAAGTGGGTGGGTATGTCATATGTACGGCAGCCGAGCCCGCTGTCCGCCAACCAAAAGTCGAGGTGTCCATTGCACGCAAGATATATTGAAACGACTACGGTACGACAAACAGAAGGGAAGGAAAAGGGAATGTATGGCGACATATAACCGTGCAGACTCCATCGTTTGGAAGCATGCACTTCTCAAGTGCCAACTCATCCGTTGATTAGACGAAGAGGATCCATCGTTCTTGGCCGTTCACCAGAACCGGTGCAGGGTGGATGCGTAAGCACTGCCCGGGCAGAAAGAGGCCATATGTAGAATGAGACACGCAGTACTGGTAGGAGAAACGAGACGTGGAGACATGAAAGGAAATGATATTGTATGCAACGTCGATGATGGTGGGAGGAACGAAGAGACGACACCCGCGCATGAAATTTTGAAGTACTCGATCAAAAGCCAAATAATACCCAACAGCGGCCGGCGGGCGCCGACAATGCCTTGGGAGCTGACCATCATCTTCCTAGGACGTGCGTCAGTGGAACTACACATGCGGATAGAGGACACCTTGCTCAAGATCAGTACTGGTGGACACATTCCCGTGCAATTAATGTCTAGATGCGATCAAGTTTGGCTCCAGGTCAGACAAAGTATTGCCCATGAAGACGACCGTCTGTACTAGTGGCGTCGCCGCCGACCCCAGCTGGCGCCCAGCGAAGGTCACTGTGCTCAGGGCTTGTGATTCCAAGAGTCCACTTGTACTTCGACATCATCATAATCCATCGAGTCGCTCGATCAACGTACACGATTCCTTCGTTATCCATCTGTCCCAGCATGGCTCAGGCTTCCTACGAACGCGCACGTTCAGGCTACAATGCGCGCCGGCTTCTTCCAATGACGATCTTACTTGTGTGAACCCTTCCGTAGAAGAGTGCGCTTTACATCCGGAACCTCCAGCTCACTGAATTGAATGCTTCTCAAGCCAAGGATGACTGATCGAAAGGAGTCTATCGATGGGCAAGGCGCCTATCCTTCCGGTCACTACTTATAGGAAGACCCTTGGCGTGGGTGGCGATTGTAGGTTTCTACCCAGTGATCTGGCTTTCATGGCCCCGGAGCGTCCAGCACCACACCAAGTCTACTCGGAAGAGCTATCGAACGCCTTCAGACGAGGCCATCCGATCGCAGTCCCTCATCCAGGTGTCAAAAACGGGCATATTTTGCGGCCGGTCAGCATCGGAGATGTGGGCTATATACAGTCAGATCTTCTTCGGTCTCTCGTCGTGGGTCACTTCATTGATAACGCAAATAGCCCCATCGGTGGTAATTTCGTCCGCCTATTCAACGTACATCTTGAGCCTGGCGTCGACGGACAACCTCAACTCGACGACCTCCCGGATGACTTTGAATGCTTGCCAATGTCAGACATTCAAGACTTCCCGAACGAAACACCAATCTGGGTATCACAAAGTGTAACCCGGAAGGGCATAAGCGCCGAGATCTCTGGGTGAGTGAAGCAGAATGGACTCTGGTATTCTTAGGAAACCACTAACCTTTAAAGGCCTTTCTTTGGCGGCTTTGTCGAGTTCGAGTCCAGTAAAGAGAGTGGCGCTATTCTCGCGACTCCTGACCCCATCGACTGGTCCGACGCTCTGAACATAATGAGCTACAAGGTTCACGCAAAGGCACATATCGAGGGTTGGCTGCAATTCGCTCGTGGTCGCGGCCATGACATCAAGCTTGAGCAATTGACCATCGTTACCGGTGTTGATCGTACGACATCCTGGGCCACCGCAGTTTTCAGCGAGAATAAGCTCGAAGCAGGGTTTGGGCTCGAGGTTCAGTTCTCTGCAGTTGGTGCACCAGTCGGATTGCAGTTGGCTTGCCAATACTCCTGGCGGAGTACCTCGAGCGCACTAGTAAACTCGGGACCTTCCCGCTCGCGTCCAAATCCGATGCCTGCAATTGCGGGATCGAGCTTGTCGGTTACTCCGAATTCGAGTGCGATGGATGCGGTGATCAGCACTTCAGAGCGCCAGCCGATAAACACGGTAAAAGACCAATCCCTGTTCATTCGCCATATCCGCGCGAAGCGTCGCCGAATATGGAGAGGGATGAAGATCGAAGCGGCAGGATCCGACGAGGAGAGTGAGAGCGATAAGAGCACAGACGAGGAAGGTGCAGGTGCCGCCATCGGGGAGATAACTATCACTGGCTTGCCGAAAGGTAGAAAGGTCAGTAGGTCAAGTCACGCTCCCTGCATCATCTACTCAACGACGATCGCAGTTCATCGACTGTTTAGAGCCGGCGCTGGATTACATCCTGGAGGTACGTTGCCGGCTGACCGTCCTTGTTTTCCGCATGACCAACATCGTTTAGCACTCAAACTCGGATATTGCCATCGCGCATGACGAGGATTTGGCCAGGCTGCCCGCGATTGGGTATCCACTATCTGGCAGCATCATCGATGTCCAGGACTCTGTGGGTATGTTGAGTTCTTCCATTCAATGAGTTACATTGGTACAACACGTCTTTATTGCGCAGGGATTTTTCAAACCAACTACGCGTCTCTCAGCGTAAGCACGAAACGCAAGGCGGATGTGATGGAGCTGGCATCGCGGCATGTGTCTAGACTTGCAACGCGGACGCAAACATACACGAAACCTCCACCTACCGACACAACTCAGAACTTGAATATAGCGCAATCTGGCACCGATGGACCGGATACGGACCAACAGTTCTTGCAGGCGCTCAAGGCAGCTGAGCGGCGCAGGCTAGAGGAAGTGGACGACGACCCCGATTTTCCCAGACCGCGTATAGCTCGCGATGGGTTCCGGGAGGAGTGGGAAGTGCTTGCAGAAGTGAGCAACCACTCAATTTGCGGAAACTTCATGGTCGTCGTGGACATCGATGTCGATGTGCGAGCGAAGAAGAAGCGGCGTACAACACCAGATGTGTACCGATGGGCGGCAAGGAAGAACTTCAAGAACTTCGCCAAGACGAGTGTACGCATATGCGGTCTCTTTCAGTGGTAGTAGACCTAATCACGGACACGTTTACAGGGAAAGTCATCTCAGAGACCAAGACACAGAAGTTCGGTCGAGCTCGTCGCCAATGGTAAGCATGACAACATGCAGCTTCATATATGAATTGGGGTCTCGCTCTATAAATTGCATGCTGATTTGTATCTCCCAGACAAGTTACCTGCACCGGTCAAAATACCAACGCAGACGCGAACCTTAGGTTGGAGTCGCTTCGCAACTTTCACCTCAGACGAAGAGTAGACGTCGGCTGCGGGATTTCGTAGACAGAGTGCTTTTGATTCTCAGACGAACCGGTGTTAAAAATGCATGCAAATGCAATCAGCAACCTGTATACGGAATATCGTAGTCGGACGGGTGCGCTAGGACAGATGTTAGAGGTTTGTAGGAGAGCTCCCATTGGCGACTGGAAGTGGTGGCTTGATCATGGCGGTTCGCGAATTGGTGACACTGACATGGACAATTTACGCGCGAGGGCGATCAAAAGCCAAACAAGATACAACAACGCGCGTCTCGCGCGGCAGCGAGTCCGACGTGGCCTTTGTGCTCATGCACTCATCCAGCCCGTTCTCAGTCCAGCCGGATAGCGACTCGCTCATGCGGTCACCAAATGCGTACAAAAAAACCAAGTCACCAAATAATGGCATCCCTCGCTATCAAGCGCAGAACCTCCATGTTCTTTCCATGAGCGACTCTCATAATTTATATGGCTCCCACCCCACGCTGTCGGCTTCATTGCTTATACATATAGGCGTGCTCGATCTTCTAGATGGGTAGTGGACAATTCTGCTACACTTCTTGTCCAGAATCATTTTGAGCATCAATTGGTAGTTTTGAAGGTTGCTCGGTGCGAACCTTGCTGGTTGATTGACGCTGGGACGGCGCTGAGGCTATCCGGTCATCTGCGTATACACTTCTACTTTGATGCCACGCCTTCAGAGAAGAACATTCTCGCGCTCGTCTCTCGAAGTAGCAATTCAGTGATGTCTGACACCAAGCTATGCGGAGGCAGACGCCCTGGGATGTGAGCAATCTATACGTGCTTGTACATGAGCGTGGTGCTGACAAGCCTGCAGATGAACTTATTGTGAATGTTGTGCGCAAGTTGGGCGTATATGTCAATCGGGAACCCCCTCGGTGATAACTGCTTATCATTCATGGGGCGAAGCTGCACCCTGGCTGCCTTATGAGCCAGCATATGATCATGATGCTCGTTCAGCCCGCTAGTTGATTGAGTACGCCGAACGCCGCTTCGATACGTAGACTGAATCTTGCGTCCTGACCTCTCGTCACCGCCTCTGTAGTTGCACCACTCTGTACGCGTGCTTGCATTCTATGCAGACTCCGACCATATCGGAGGCGGCGCTCCTGAGGTTACACGGTAGTCTACTTGCTTCGATCTGTGCCTTCCTCGTACAGGATCCAAGGACGGGCGTCGATACTGAGAAGATCAACGACCGGTTTTGGCCAAGTATTGTGATTCTGGCGCCGAGGCTGTACAACTTCTCTGCGTATACATAGATAGCCGAGGTGTATGAAGACTGACACCCACATTTCCCCTCCAGTGGCGAGTATGGCCCCGAATCTCGCACCTCATCAAGTTTACTCAGAGGAGCTCGCCAGCGCCTTCAGGCGAGGTCACCCGATTGCGGTCCCTCACCCGGGTGTTAGAGACGGTCAGGTCTCGCGAGCGGTTGGGATCGGTGACGTCGGCTACATCCAGTTAGTCTCGCCCATCCATTGCTCCCGTCCTTCAAGTACAAAGCTAATCATATGTGACTTAGCCCATCTGGCGGTGACTTCGTCAGGTTGTTTAACGTGCACCTCGAACCCGGAGCCGACGGGCAGCCTATTCTGGACGACCTTCCAGAGGGATTTAGTTGTCTGCCTCTGCGAGAAACCAGGAGGGTACCTAACGAGACGCCTATCTGGCTTTCGAAGACCGTGACCCGGAAACGCCTGGGTGTAGATGTGTCTGGGTAAGCATCTGATATCTAGTACACCACCAACTGATCCAGACTAACGATCCACAGGCCATTCTTTGGCGGGTCTGTAGAGTTCGAGTCAAGTGCCAATCGCGGGGCAGTTCTAGTTACTCCCGACCCGATCTACTGGATCGATGCCCTTCACATCCTAAGCTACAAGGAGTATACACAGGGGAACATCGAGAACTGGCTCGAGTACGCTCGGAACCACGGTCACGACATCTCACTCGAAGACATCATTCTTGTGACCGGAGTCGACCTAACAACTTCCTGGGCGACAGCCGTGTTCAACGATGCCAGGCTAGAAGCAGGTTTTGGGCTTGATGTACAGTTCTCTGGCTCGAGCGCAGGGCTACATCTAGCTTGTCAATATTCCTGGCAAAGCACCTCGAGTGCCTTGGTGAATTCCGGACCTGCTCCCACTCGACCGCGGCCTCTTGGAGATCCGACCTCTCCGCTTTCCCCGCCATTCCTGGCACCTAGCGGCCCAAACTCAGGGAACACTGCTATCGGCAATTTGGAACGCCCGCCTCTCAATACAACACAGAATCAGGCTCTCTTTGTCCGGCACATCCGTGCGAAACGGCGACGTCTTTGGCGAGGACTGAAGCTTGAAGCCAGGGGAGAATCCGACGATACAGATGATTCGGACGAAAGCACGGACACCGAAGGCTCTGACGTGGTCATGGATGACATCGTTATCGTTAGCAACCCGAGGCGTAAAAAGGTCCCCCAGACAATTATTCTACCACCACGTGTGCTGAACTTCATTCTTAGTTCACTGACATTTTAGACTCTGTACTTGATCACATTTTGGAGGTATGTCGCACACACTGTGCGTTCGCAGACTCGCCAATGACCAATGCTCTCTCAGAATTCAAACTCAAATATCGCTATCGCGCACGACGAAGACTTGGATCTCCTCCCAGGCTCTACGGCAGCCCAGTCTCTCGGGCCCGTCATAAGGGTACAAGACGGCATCGGTTAGTCGACATCCCTCCTCCGTTTGTCATTCTTCTTGATGCACTATCATCGAATAGGGATGTTCCAGGATAACCATCTGGCACCGTCATCTTTCTCTCGGTCAGAAGGGCCACACATGAGTACCAGTACGGCGGCGGTGCCGGCGTTCCCAAGCGATGAGGCACGTACTTCGCAAGGGAAGGCAGGTCATGAACTGTCTCCCCCGCAGCACAATCCTGGTGTCGCTGTCGCCGAGAGCTACACGAGCGCATTGCCGAATAGGTCTCACCCGCGTAGTACCAACGATAAATCGCGCAGACGGGCTCCTGCTGCTTGTACACCGTGTAGAAAGCGGCACGTACGCGTACGTATTATACATCGCCGCCAGTGAATCTCGATGCTGATAGGTGCACTTCCTCCTTACTAGTGCATCTGGACCCCTTCGGAAGGTAGCCCAGTGCGTTGTCAACGCTGTAGCGAGCGAGACTTGAACTGTGTTTACGAGCCCACCACGATGACAATACCTCCACCTACCACGCTCGTGGTTCCTTTGCACGGTCATGCTTCGTCGCACAACATGGGCTCTAGTTCTGCGCCTTCCCGAGGACCGCGGCACGCCGAAACGCACCCAGATCATCAACCGCATCTCAACGTCTCGAATTCACCGATACAGCAAGACCAGCCAGATAACGTGTTCTGGAACTCGAGAAGTCTCCTGGCGGGGGCGCCCTTTGGGCACTCGCCATCTCAGAGCCAAGGTCCGACAACCTACTTCGGATCCGGGACATGGCGCGTCCCTGGAACTCCGTCGCTGACTTTGCAATCCTCTCCGTACAACCCGAATCATCCGGTCCAGCAGACGAATGGGACGCCTTATCAGTCACCGTTTGGATCCACTTGGTCTACGTCGCCTTACTCGACGGCCGACCCCAGGTAAGCAATGATGCTATTTGATCTCTGGTGGCAACTTAAATGCTAACGCCGGGCACCTATTCCAGCGCCGACTCCTTCTACAATCTCCTCTCGCAGTCGCCTGAACATCCGAGCGACCAGAGCCCTCCAATGCTTGACCCTCCTTCCCGGAACTGATGTCATCGCCTGTGATTGCAAGGCTTTGCGACCGTTCGCTCTGTTCGAACCGGCGCGCGTTGATGAAAACGGGGACGGAGGATCATGGTGGTAGGAGACGCAAGAAATAGTCGGATGTTGAGACGCTGTACTGCTTGATGCAGGTGCAAGTAGAATTAGCTCGACGAAGACATCAGTCGGGTCACACATCAACATAGACAGTGAATATGCATGCGAAGGTGCTACTGCCGCGGTTTACCTGTTGGTTGCCAGTGATTGCGGCTCATTCTGAGCCAGAGTACCGTAATCGGGCAGGTGTTCTACGTAGCACAGTTGGGATAGATTTATGCGAGAGTCCCCATTGGCGACTGGAGGTGGCGACTTGATGGTTACGCGCGGAAGCTGCACCATGGCGGTCGACTTCTGAACAAATCGGAAATAATCGATCAAAGACCAAACAAAGCCCAACAACGCGTCGTCCACGCGCAACGCGCTCGCCACAACTCGTGTCCTTGGACCAAACCTCCACCATCCCCATGCGATGGCGCACTCGCGCGCGCTGACCGAGGCGCTCGAAAAGCTTAATAGCGACAAGATTAAAGCGCGCACTGAGGGCCTGGCAGCAATACGCACCGCGCTCGAGAGCGATTCCGCGCTCACGCGTTTAGACGGCGACGGCAAGAACAAGGAATGGCTGACCGTACTTCAAGCGCTTTTTTCTTGTGTGGCAACAGAGAAAGCCTCTACGCAGAAGAAGACGACTAAGAGTGCTGCAAGCTCGAGTGCTGCGGCTGAACGGCGTGCGGGTGAGGCGGCGCGTACTGTCCGTTGGCTCGTTGAGCGAGCGGCGGACCGGTTCAATCGGAAGACTGCGAACCTCGTACTCGCGCACCTAGCCAACGTCTCTGTTCAAGGAAACCTTTTATATACGCCTGCTGCACTGGACTATGCCAAGGCTGCACGCACTATGCTTGCCCACGCGCCACATGCGGAGCACTTGAAGGAGGAGATGTGGGAGAGGTTGGCACAGATATCCTGGAACGCCGTGCTAGGAGACTCTTTGCGACAGCCATTGGACGAGATAGATGATGACGAGAACGTGATGGATGTCGACTCGGAGATGTCTGGCGTCGAAGACGAGCTCCCCGGAAGCGGCGCAAAGAGGCGGCGGACCGACGATCGCGCCTCGCCGCCCAAGCGAGCACGCACCGCGGCCTCGCTCGAACAAATCGAGTTCTGCTCCTTACTCGCGACTTTGCATAACATACCTTCTGCACCTCTCTGCTTGCCAACGGACGAAGGCGAAGACCCGCGTGCAGACGCGCTTCTTGCCAAACATGCGCGTTTCCTGGCCACGCACGCACCGGATGGCTCTCTCCATGCGGATCATCTTGCTGCACTCTCTGGAACTCTTTCGCGCGTCGCTCTCAATCGCTCCCAACAGACCTGTGCCTTTGCTCGGAAAGCTTGGCCACGCCTCCTTGCACTGTGGTCTGGACGCAATCGCGCATTGAAAAGCTCTCTTCTACCTGTCATACGTTCCCTGTATCCATTCTATGCTACCAACGAGGACTGCGAAAGCGGATTGGTAGATCTGTGGGGAGCGCTAGAGACGGACAAAGGTGCGGATGCTTTGGGTATCGATGCCCTTAGCCTGAGGCTCGGCGGAAGGGAAGGACCATTCGCCACAAAGACGTTCAGGCATGGGAGGGGCTTTGGCGCGGCTCAGGCCAGTGCATGGGTTGCATTGGAGATGCAAACAGATTGCGCTGCCAAGGTAAATTATTGATATCTCGTTATTGCTATATCTCGACGGCATGTACCTGTATGCTAATGTAATACTCCAGCTCTTCGTCGCAAGTGAGGATGTGCCCCCAACGCCCACTCCTCGCACACCGCGCGGGCATCACGCAACACGTCGCACTGACCCACTTGGCGCACTTCTCTCTGGCCGACCGTCCACGCTCCTCTTCTTTGTCGAACGGCATTGGTCCATTATCCCACTTCCACTGCGCGCCAAGGTCAGGAAGACCCTATTACAGAGTATCTCGAGCTCTACGGCGGACAACCTTGGTGCTGGAGCTGGAGGCGAGAAGGCAGCGTGGGCTTTTCTTAGTCTGGCGGCGCTTGCGAACCAGGAGAGGCCGTGCGTGGACAAACGGGGTGGTGAAGATGAAGATGAACTGAAGGAGTTTTGGTCGACAATATGGGCGCATGCGATGCGTCGATTGCCACACCCTCTTCTCTCTCGTCCGGCTGCACACACCGCCCATGCGCTATTGATGCACGGCTTCATTTCGCCTCTGACGCTACGGCCCAGCCTACTATCACTCGCGCGGGACTTACCCGTTCAGTCCCCACCAGCAGCTGGAGACTCTATCTGCGCTTTTCTTTCCGCGTGCGTTGAAGCTGCGAGAGGCGATGTGAGCCTATTCAGGGCGGGCGTGAGCGAGGCGGTGCTTGGTTGGGCAGCAGACGTGGAGATGCTTAGGACAGGCGGGTGGACGGTCTCGGATGTGTTGAGTGTTCTTGTGTACGCCTGTGGGCTGAAGGTGGTCGGGACAGATGGGAAATCAGGATGGTGGAGCGAAGATGGGGAGCGCGGAGAGGACGAGTCATTGCCAGAGTGCACGATCGTCGAGCTTGTGAGACGCGAGGCAAGAGAGAGTGCCATCCGCGGGTTTGTACTCGAAGCGAAGATTCCACCGTTCGTGCCCATAAGCAACGCGGGAGCGGAATCAAGCAGCGCGTTTGTCGGACAGAGTTTAGTAGCGGATAAGACGAAGGAGGAGGATAGGAAGGGCAAGGGCAAGGCGACGGAGGCTGAAGACAGAGAGATGGGTCCACCAGGAGCGAAAGAGCGTAAGGTGTCCGCGAATATGCTCAAGCTGCTTGAGAGCCTACACTCTGGACACGATTCCAGCGCGCATCAGCCTGCGCCCAAAGCGCGGGCTACATTGAATGTCGCTGTACTCGCACTCTGCTTCGAGGCGGCACTTGCTTTGAATCGCATTCATGCAAGACTTCTACGTTTCCTACGCGTCGCACGTGTACTTATATATATGTTTTCAGTCAAACGAGCGTGTGCTTCGCACAGCAGCCAAGCTCATACACAGTTATACTCCTCTCCTGCGCAGCAAGAGATGGTCGGGCGAGGAGATCATTGAAGTTCTTGGCGCGCTGGAACCTCTCGTCCAGGGATGGGGTGATTCAAGCGGCGAGGGCGGTGATGAAGATCATGGTGGGGCTTTTGGCGGATGGGAGGTAATGCGCGGGCCCAGCGTCGAGACTGGCGTTGGACAAGAGACCTTGCGGCAACTTGGTGTTATTGGTGAGAAGGTGAAGGGTGGTGAAGGGGCCAGGACATTACAGCGGATTATATGGCAGAGCGCCGATGTAAGTTGTAAGGTCTGAGTCACACCTAGATTCAACTTACATTATCCTCACAGCTGCAGGATACACTCACCGACGTCTTGACCACGATGCAAAGGATTTTTGACCAGACGTTGTCCAAACTCGCGGGTCACGATGGGAACACGACCGCAAACGGCTTTGCGGACGACGATGGTTTCGGGGCTATCCGCGCGGCACCACTCGCATCCGCGGCGTCCGAATCGCAATTGCACTCAGGAGGTGCAACTCCTCACTCCCTACTACGCATAACAACTGCCTTTGTTGCTCGCGGGCCTGTACTGCAGAGTACATCGGGTGCGGCGTCGCGCGAACGCGCGTTAACAGACACGCTCCTCCGGGCAGGAGATGCTGAGTTCCTCCATGCCTTCCCAGCCTACATCGCGCACGTCCGGACCCGCACGCTCGCTCTAGCTTCGGACGCACTCGACGCGCTGATAGAGAAGCTCGGCGGAATTCTGATGCAGCACATCTATGGCGAGCATGCGCCGGCGCTGTGTTCGGCGGTTGCGCTCTTTCACGGTACGATGCACCTGTGGCTCGCGCCAGGCTTTGATGAGAGTACGCTGCTCAAGGTTCAAGAGCTCCTCCACCACCTCGGCGGGAAGCTGCACGAGGGTCACTGGCGCGATTGGCGTGTGCGCGACGCGCTGGGTGCGTTCTTCGCCCGATATATCGAGGCCGATCCAATGGAAGAGGCCTGGTACAAGCCTGCAGACGGCGAAGACGAGGAAATGGCCGAGGAGCAGGCGCCGATACCGCCATTCAGGCTGATCATGCGACTTAATAGAGATGCTGATATTCGTGTGCGTGTGCGCGTCTCAGGCCCGAGTGCAGAGTTACTCAGGCTTGACACCCGGTATGGGATCGATGGGATGACTGTGTACGAAGACGTCAAGGACAACCTCACGATCCACCTTCCCAAGTATGCTCCGATCTTATATTTCTATATCTCAAGACTTGCAACCTAACCCTCCCTCTACAGCCACCAGCACATGCTCACCCGCATACTCGCGCTTGGGAACGCTATAGTTGTCAGCGGAGCCATCGCGCGTGGCCCTTACTGGCACTTACTCGAGACGTGTATATTCACGTCCGAGTTCAACGCACACATGCAGGCCCTCTTTGAAGCAGTGGCTGCGCGCATGGGCTTAGGGCACCACCGTCTATTCGAGATGTATGCTGGCCAGATTGCATGGACCCTCGCCGTTGATTATCCAGATAAGCAAGCAGAGCAGGACTTCTTGAACATTGACCCCGTTGTGCTCGGATACAAGGACCAGCGCGCATTCGCGGCTGCTTCGTTCCGCGCATTTGCGCCTGCGTACGTCGTATGCAACCTCTGGAACTGTCTTCAACCCACTGACTTGGCACTTACAGATACGCATTCTACGCCGACTCGGCAGAGCAGCTCGCTTCTGGCCGTGCTCGTTTCGCCCGACACTGCTCCGCATTTGGCCTTTCCGTTGCCGAGGGTGTGCGTGCTGCTTTCGCGGACATCGTTGCGAGCGACGCTATATTCTGCGTCATGAATGAGCGCGCGGACGCCGAGGACCGCCTGCGTACCATCTTTGACGACTGGGGTGGCTTCACATACGATTCCATGCGTCTACGAGAGGTCCTCGATGCAGTACTTGTCTCGATTCTTCGTCGCCTCAGGGCCGAGGAGCACCAGGCTATCATTACTGCGGTGCAAACACGCTTTCGAGGCCGCAGCCTACCAGGTCTACTTTCACACATGCTTCAATTCCGCTTGGTGGGAAATGAGCGCGTATACCACGAGAACCTGCCCGCCGAGAAGGCTGAGGTTGTCTTCGACGTTCTCGACAGTCTGAACGCAAGACTACCAGCAAATGCCATCACCGTCGCCGTGTCGTACCACATCTTGCAGCAGCTCGTCGCCGATATCTACGCGCAGCCCCTTGTCAACGAGCAGCTTCGCCTAACTTGCGCGCTCGCTGTTTGGATTGGACTCTACTGGCGCCACTTCCGCGAGCCCATGCTCCTTCGAGCGCTCTCGCATGCGGCGTCGCTCCTACTCGCACGCGCGGACCTCGCACGCGCAGCGCAGGGTCTGCTCAGCTTTGCCTGGTATTTGTACCTGCAAGGCGACAGCCGCCCAGCCTACCAGGTTGATTCGCTCTTATGCGACGTCCTCGTACGCGTCTGCGGTATTGCGGAGAATTATGTCAACTCCGGCGATGAGGAACTCGGCACGGCTCTCGTAGATTGGCTCCATGAGGAGACGTCGAAGCTGCTCAAGAACTCTAGCACGCGACCGCAGGCACTACGCGCGCTTGTTGCATGGCCTCGCGAGCTCCCTCGCGAGCTCGAAGCTGAGCTGCAGAAAGCGCAGGCCTCCGACACAGAATCGCAGGCGCTCAGTCTCACGGGCATGCTTGCTGACCCGCGCGTCGCGGCAAACAAGTTCCGCATCGTACGTCGGCTCGCAGTGTCCCCGGTCGAGCCCGACGATGAGCACTTCGCGCGCCTTGACTTCTGGCGCCTTAAGGAGTGCATCCCACATCGCGGCAGGCTTACAACCGCGGACATAGATGCTTTTGCAGCACTCGTCTCTGCTCACGCAGGTACCATTCACGGCTTTGGCACTCTTCCATTGAGTCCGCAGGTAGAGCGTCATCAGCCCAGCCGCGTGCAAAAGACAGGTCCGGGTGGACTGCCTGACGCCAGCGAGATCGATAAGCCCGAGCGCCTTGTGCTTGAGCACTTGCTGTGTGCACTCGACGTTGCGGACTCACGGCAAGTGCAAGCTGCATACGCTGTACTGCGTACCGCACCCGCCACGCATATACCAGATCTCAAAGGCTGGGATCGCGAGTTTGCGTCTGAATGGGCATATTTCGCCGCCGCACCGCGTCCCGCACGGGAAGCCGGGCCATATGAACTGGAGCGTCTTTCAGAACTGCGTGCGTTCGTGCAGGACTTTCCGTCCTGGATATGCGCTTTCGCATCCGCCCTGTGCGACGCCATCGCGGGAGGTCCTGGTGGTCGCGACGCGTTCTTCGCTCAGCTGCCGCCCGTGCTACGAGAGGACCCAGGCTTAGCGGAACAGGTTCTGCCAATACTTATCCACACACTTCTTCGACACGATTACGGCAAAGGCGACGCCCGCAATCACCTCAGCAATTTTCTCTCGGACGTACTCGCTGCACCAGATACCGCTGTCCCAATACTAAAGGTCATCGTGGACGTTTCTTTGCACATGCGAAACTTTTTTCCGCCCATCAAGGGCAAGGACATGCAAGCCAACGAGCGCTGGCTTGACGTGGACCGTATGCTTCTCTCGCGCGCAGCACTCCGCTGTGGTGCGTATACAACGGCTTTGCTTTTTTACGAGCTCGAGTTTGCGCGGGACACCGACGACGAGCGGCCGAAGCCAGACGATGCCGAAGTGGAGGACATTCTATTCGCAATCTACAGTCACGTCGATGAACCCGATGGTTTCTACGGTATCCGCACGCGTGACCTGCAGCGTTTCCTGTTGCGTCGCTTCCAGCATGAGCGACAGTGGGACCGTGCATTCATGTTCCACGGTGCCGCCTTTGAGGCTGGCAGTGGTGCCGTGGCCGGCGTGCGTGACAGCCTTCACGCTTTTGGATTTGATCGTCTCGCCCTCAATGTGAGCGGTGGCGAGGGAGAGGGTATGAGCTATACACTTGGCTGGCGCACAGAAGCGTGGGACTTGCCCGACGTCGCGGTAGACGACGACCCTGACGTAGGGCTCTATCGTGCACTTCGTGCCGTTCACCGCGCAAGCGGTTCGCCGCCGGTTGAGGATGCACTCCAGGACGCGATGGAACGTTTGCGCAGGCTTGGAGACGAGGATCTTGTCGGCATCCGGCAGGCTGTGCGGGGGCTACTGTGTGTGTCACAGGTGCGCGCATGGTGTGCGCCTGCGCTGCAGGATGACCTGGCGAGGCGTGAGCTTGACTCTTCTCGATGGACAGGGTTCCTGGATCTTGGGCATGGATTTGAGTGAGTGGACACGCATTAAGCTATAAACCTATCCACCTTACTCACTGATTACGTCTAGCTTCGAGACGATGGAGAATCTTGTTGCGACGCGCATGTCGTTGTTGTCGGCCGTACGGCAACGCGCTCAGCGTTCGCAAATTGGTGACCGACCGACGGCATTCACCTCTGGCATCGCTTCACTCGAGAAGCAGTGTCTCGTACGTGTATCGGCTGCCGCGCGCGATGCTGGTGCCTTGCAAATCGCTCTGAATGCCGTCGTGCGCGCACAACGCCTTGATGTATCTGAGAAAAGCTCTTCGGTGGCGCAGGAGTTTGCCAATGTGCTCTGGTCCAAGGGGGAGCACAAGCTTGCGATCGAGTTTCTGAGGGAAATTATCGGCGCTCTACCTAGCAAAGCGGATAGCGAAGCTGCATTGCTAGAGCAATCTGTCCTTCGGTCGCGTTTGGTGCGCGTTACTTTCATTTCGAGTTTTTGGAAAAGCGAACTGACGCAAGATAGGGTTCGTGGTCGTCTGAAGCCTGCATGGAGAAACCGGCTGTTATCTGGGAAAGCTACTTTCAGCCGGCAATCGACCATCTTCAGTCTCACATCAACTTGGCCAACGACGACGCCTCTTCAGCTGCGGCTGCCGCCCGCATCTTTCACGAATGCGCTGTCTTTGCGGACAGGCATTACCACGCCCTTTCGCGCTCGCCCGAGATTGTGCGGCGAAAGATATACGTCGATCGCAAGCAGCAGGAGGTTAAGGAACTAGAGTCACAGCAACGCCGTGCAGGGTTGTCAAATGAGGATGCGCGCGACCTTTCAAGGGCGAAAAAGCTACTCCAAGCGGACACAGCGGTCTTCGCTCAACACGTCGAGGCCCAGCAGGCGTTTCTATATCAGGCGGCTGCACTCTACGCGCGCAGCTTATCTCACAGCTCGCTGTTCGACGATGATGCACATGTGCGCCTCGTCAGTCTTTGGTATTCCAACTTCGACAACGGTGAACTGGCAGATAAACTTGGGAAGGCGCTGGATGACGTTCCCAGCCACAAGTTCGTTTTCCTCTCTCATCAACTCACAGCGCGGCTTGCCAAATCCGAGCCACCCGAACCGAGCGCCAGTTCCAGCTCCCGTAGGAAGAGTCGCGCCATGGACTCGCCTGCACCTACACCTTCTGCCCCGAGTCAAGGCGTGCTCCAGCGGCTTGTATTGCGCATGTGCGAGGATCACCCGTTTCACACCGTGTACCAGCTGTTCCCTTTGCGCCCAACCAACAGTGAAGCTCTTAGTGAGGGGCGGCGTACTTCAGGACGCATAGCGAGCCAGAGTCAAACGCCCTCCCAGGGAGTACGTGCTGCAGCTGCTGGTGATATCTTCGCGCGCCTACATGAGGGTCGGGCGGCGCAACGCGTATCTGATGTCCAGATTTTGTGTGAGGCATCTCTTGCCTGGGCGAAGGAACCGATCAAGAAATGGGCGAGCTCGCAAAGGTCGTCCCCACTGCCAGTACCGACCAGTATCGCCCTGCCAGCTATCCCACAGAAGATCAAGGTGCCTATATCTACGGTAAGGACGCCAATCGACCCTACCGGGCGTTACGACCGCTGTGTGTGGCTCGAAGCATACGATACGACTTTCACCGTTGCCGGTGGCGTAAACTTACCTAAGATCCATACATGCCATGGTAGCGATGGACAGAAATATGTGCAATTGGTACGAGTGATTCCTCGCCATACAAGGTAGCCCAAAAAGCTGATCATACTATCTAGTTCAAGGGCGAGGGTGACGATGACATTCGTCAGGACGCAGTCATGGAGCAAGTTTTTGAGCTGGTGAACATCGCTCTTCGTCGAGACCGCGAGACCAAGCGTCGCAGCCTGAACGTCCGGACGTACTGCGTGCTACCTCTGGCAGAACAAGCCGGGATATTGGAGTTCGTGCAGAACACCAAGCCGGTGGACGACGTCCTCCGGAGTCTTCATAGACGGTGCGATGGCACCTTGCAATTGTTGTTCAGTGCTCATCGTCGACTCTACAGGTATCGGCCGCTTGATCTCAACGCCACTGACTTCTCGGCCAAGATGAAAGAGAAGCGAGAGAAGTATGGTCGGGCACCGGTGGCGGAATTGACTCGTAAGATGCGCGAACTGTGGAACGCGCTCAAGCCTAGGCTCCGCCCCGTCATGCGACACTGGTTTACCGAAGAGCATAAGGTGTGGCTTTCCGTCGGGCATTTCGATGAAAGACGGCTGACAGCAAGAGCTGCAGGTTCCCATGTCGTGGTTCGCAATGCGGCTCAATTATGCGCGAAGCCTTGCTACGATGAGCATCGTCGGCCATATGCTTGGGCTCGGCGATCGGCACGTCAAGAACATTCTTCTTGACAAGTCCACAGGTGAAGCTGTGAACATCGATCTGGGCATTGCCTTCGACCAGGTACGTCTATCTGATCTCTTGAAGATAATCTGCGGTTAACGCCTCACTTAGGGCAAGCTTCTGCCCGTGCCAGAGCTTGTACCCTTCCGGCTGACGGAGGACATGGTTGACGGCCTTGGAACGTCGGGCACACAGGGCGTGTTCCAGCGCTGCGCCGAAGAGACCTTGCGCGTGCTTCGTGCGGACCGCGAGGTTGTGCTTACCGTACTCGAAGTGTTCAAGTATGATCCTCTACACTCATGGTGCGATGTCTTCTTCCCGCTATCTTACCCATCATGCTGACATGGAAAAACATACAGGGTGGCGAGTGACAGCCGCCTCACACGCGCACAAGAGCAACCGCCTGCTACCTCTGCGGTCACGAATCATGCTGTCACTATGCTAGGTGGCGTGACCCTCGACATGAACAGCGCTGGAGCGGAGGAAGCTGCTGATCGTGCGTTGAGTGCTGTTGCGCGTAAACTTGACGCCGCGCTCAGCGTCGAGCATACCGTCAACGAGCTCATTCACGAGGCGTCCGACCCTGCGAACCTCTGCATGATGTATCAAGGTCAGTGTCCTGTTACTGTTGATGGATGTTCAAGTTTGTAAGCTTATCGATGCATGCAGGCTGGTCGCCGTACTATTAGAAATCATTCTGGACTCTGTTGATCATCCCCCGCATTGCTTTGTCATATGCTTTACTGCTATCGTCTCTCTTCTACTGCTTCTCGAACTTGTTGCCATCATGTATCATAGTACGGTATTGCTACCATCTGTATAAATCAGTCACCTCCACGCTGAACTCGGTACCTACTTCCTTCCGCGCTCTTAATATTCACACGTATCTCAGCAAACCTATTCACACCTTACGTTCGTAGGAAGCATGCAGTTACTTTTCCGTTATAGGACCGCCTTTCTAGTCATATCTTTGTGACAGGTATGGGTTTGACATGTTACTTCAATCATACCGAGCTCCTTGCCATCGGCGAGCTGCGACTGCTAGCTGATAAAGCCTATGAAACCGTCACACGCCGGGTTATATCAGAGCATCTCAGTAATCCGACATGTATGCACAACGACAGCAGAGCAGAGCAAAGAACAAGATGTAGCAAATAGTGTCCAGCAAGACGGAACAAGCACTGTCCAAGTCGAAGAAGATCAAGCATCAGTCGTCGAATAGTGGCTGGAAAGTCTGCGTCCATAATTGGGATTAGCTTGACGAGCAATAGGGGTGGCCAGCACACGTACGCGGTTGGCAGAATTCTGAGAAACGTCGTCCTGAGTCGGACCCAACTCGTCCACCAACTCGAAGCTATCGCGATTCGCCTGGCCATTGGGCTGCGCGCCAAAGCTCGGCGGAGGCATCATAAAGTCGTCGTCGGGCATCCCACCGCCAACCTCCACGCCTTCATCGTCAAACATAGCGTTAAACTCATCGGCGTTCATATCTCCCAGACCTGAATCTCGAAGCGCCTGTTCATCTGCCTGTGACAATTGCGAGGAAGGTAGGAAGAGTGGTTCCCGCTGCGGCGGAGGCTGGGAGTCGCCGTTTGCACGAATGAATGGGAGGGACGGCGGCGGCATTGACTGCTTGTCACGCATTTGTCGTGCTAGCGAAGCTGCGTCCGTGCGCTCGACGACTTTCTGAGGTCGACGCCGCTCATGCGGGCGTCCGGCGGAAGAGTCCGGCTCTCGTGGGCGCTTGCGCGAGCTAGACGCGGACGACTGTGACTGCGATACCTGCGGTGCGCCTCCAGGGGGTTGACTCGTCGATATCACGAACAGGCTCTCCACAGGGAAAGTATCACATTCGGCGTCTATGAAGAGTGGCGCAGCGGGTTCAGTGAAGTGCAGGTCCAGCGCAATGGACATGGATTCGGCGTATGCGATCGTCGCCTAGGTCCGTAAGTTCGGACGGACACGGTAGCGCAGCGTGGTAGAGGTACGCACGCTGAACTCGCGTAGGTGAAACGCGAAAGACACGGGGGCAACGAAGATATCATAGTTGTCGAACTCTTCGGAATCAATGGACAATTCCGTCGATAATGCCGCGCCTGTTCAGGGCGATATCCATGAGTATATTCGGGTAGAAGCGCCGGCTTCGGCACCGCGACGTGTGTTCTGCACGCACCCCGAACCTCCATGGACGTTTCGTGACTCTTCACCTGTACTTGTGTGTCTCCGAACGTCCAGCTCAGCTGTGGGTCAGACTTGGCATTCTTGCTTGACGGGAACTGGTCTATCAGATCTTTCAGTGCCTTGGGCCCGATGGTGAGACGCGACTCGTTGGGCTCTTCGGATATCCCAGGAGCGAGCAGGGACTCAATATCGTTGAGCGTGAGCCGGTGAGTTTTCACGACGCCTTCGGGGATCAAAGTCAGTACTGCGCCGGAGAACGGACAAAACGCCGCCCACCGGCGATCTACTACCATAGTTGCACAGAAGCCGCACAATCAACCTGCTTTCAAGGCTATCTTCTTCCTCGTCCGCGTGAGGGTTACCTTCGATGATTGAGAGCTCGCATTTCTCGACAGATTTGTCTGATGCTCTGTTCTTCAGTACGGATAGTAGCGCCTGTATTGCGCGGTTCAGGTGTGCTCGCCGTACCCACGCAGCCGTCAATGCGGTCTCACCTTCGCGGGTATTGTACCCTTGACCACTTCCTCGGAGTCGTCAGCGTATGGTCCACGTCTGCCCGAAGAGGACGCGTCGCCGATGTTGTACTTCGAAAAGAAGGCCTTCTCGTAGCGAAAACGGCAGTAAGCTGACTTCGACGAGTTCGTGGCCGAGAGTGACAGTCCTTCAGGCGTGCCATACACAGTCACTTCATCTCCGTATCTCGATAGACAGGTGAGAGCGCGTGTTAACGCTAAGCCGGCGATCATGAGTGTAGATCTGAGGCGCTTGAGAGCGCACGAGCCTACGTTTTAGCGATGCGGCGTCAAGTATAGCCTGCAGATGCATTGCCGGCGGCGGACGTGTCGAAGCAGTATACAGTACGTCTTGACTGGAAGAAGACCCTGTTCCAATATAATATGCAATCTGCAACTGTTGATTCCCGCAGGTGCGCAGTTCCTGCGAGCCGTTGTATATCCGAGTTTCGCTTTCGGACTTCGCAGCAGAGAGCAGCAGCACACGAGGATGGCCGCCGAAGCTGTGCCTACAAGCCTCTGTAAGCCTGTAACTGCTTTCCAGGACAGTGAAAAGTCCCAAAGGTCGTGGTTCGAGACAAGTCGAGGCGCCTGTGCGCGTGGGTTGCATCGGCGGGCGAATAAACACGATCAGTCACTCGTCACTCCGTTACGCCTCCACGTTTCACTCGGCTACCTGGTTTCCCCACCAACCGAGTCCAACGCTGCTCTCACCGCCGTGTACCTGTCACTCTTGAGTTATGGAATCCTCCGATTTGTACAACGCGAAGCAGCAGTTCTATCTCGGTGCGCAGTCCGGATTTGTAAATTCAGAGCCGCGGCTCAAGTTCGAGAACAGGCGCGTACAAGTCACTCGTAGACTCATCGCTCCCAAGCGAATCCTCCGACGACTTCATTCCAATTCTCGTTTACAAGGCTCGGGCACATATCGCGCTTGATGATCCAAGCGGAGCTCTTGCCCTTATCCCGTCTACATATGCCGAAAACGTTGCTTTGAAGGCCGTGTCTTCTCTCGCTAAGTATATTGCTGGTGAAGATAGCGATGCCGCCTTGGAGGAATTGCGAGATCTCTGCGTCGAAGTCGAGGGCGATGATACAGAGGCTGCTCCTCATGAGGCAGGATGGGTCCGCGTACTCGCAGGCACGGCATTTGCCCGCGCAGGCGAGGTGGAAGAGGCAATGGAGACGCTGGGTGCAGGGACGAACACCAAGGATCTTGAAGCGTACGTTATTATGATCTCTAAGCTGCTCAGAAGCATCACATATACTGACTATCACGGCTTCATCAGGGTTGCGGTGCTCGTCCAGGTTTATCTTTCCATTCACCGTCCAGATCTCGCACGCAAGGAGTTTGATCGCACGAAGAACTGGGCAGAGGACGACACACTGTTGCAACTCATCGAGGCGGCGATCGGACTTGTGACTGGCAAGGACGGTTACTCCGACTGCCATTCGTTCTTCACAGAGCAGCTCGCGAACCCTTCGCTTACTTCGCCACACTTGCTCACATCTCGCGGTATCACGCGCTTACTCCGAGGCGAAATTGTAGACGCACGATCCGATCTTGAGGAAGCTGTAGCGCAACAGAACGGACATGAGGATGCAGAGACACTGGCTGCGTCTGCCGTCGCGGCGGGCCTGGCACCAAAGAAGGCTGATGCCGAGGAGATCTGGAGGTTCGTCTCAATAACGCAGTTCTGTTTTCCAGAGCTAAAGTCTATCTCTCGCAGTCATCTTATCTCTACATACTCGTCTCACCCTTTGGTTGAGGACGTGAATACCCGGGCTACGCAGTTCGACGAGTTCGCATCCAAGTTCACTGTGCCTACGCTTGCTACTGCTGCGTAGACGCCCTACCTCCGATCCTGTATACTACCCCCTTGCCAAATAAGGACACGCTTCAACCGGCGGCAGAACTCAAAGTGTACCATTCCGGTCATGCACTTGCTATTCCTGGGTTTGCAAGAGCTCGGCGGACATTCAAATCTATTAGGCGCGTGATCTGTTACAGACGCTGTGGGCACGGAGCTGGGTAACATCTACCCGCGGTACAGCATGTCTGTTGTGTGTCCTCATCGAAATTAATGTGTGAATACCGGAATGGGAGTCTGTATAGCGTTCCACTCGGAGAAGACTGTTCATGTTGTGGTTGAGATGTCGACTTGAAGCTTCATGGCACATGGAGGTGCGGTCGGCCGTATGATCTGCGCTACCGTGGGTTCGGCTGGTGCATTCGAATTCACCGTGTCACAGAACAACCGTAGAGTTGCGTGTGCTCGACGAGCATTGCAACGTGTTGGGTGGTATAACAACATTTCATTCTGTTAGTTTATGCCGGGTGCGACTCGGTGCGTATACCTCACAACTCAATCTCGGCTCCGGGCTTTAAGCTTCAAGCTATATGCTTAGACATGCTCTGAGGTCAGAATATCATACATGGGCGCAGGAGTCGGCCGACAAGCTGTTTGGGGTCCGAGTCGGTTCTATCGGAGAAGAATGCTCCTAAAGTCTGCGCAAAGGGTCGGATTCGATCGCATAAACGAAGGCCACTTCCACTCTGCTATCAATGCTGCCTTTACCACTGCGCTCACTGTCGTCTGCCCTCGCCACCGACGTGCGCCGGACCATAAGCGATGTACCGCGAGACCCTGCAGGCTACAAAATGGCCCTGGATGTTTGTCGATCGACGTGGGCGCACGCCATCAGAAGGTCCCGCAGAACATCGTCCATGGCGAGAGGCGCAGATGGCGACCGTGTTCGCACTGCGGCGCGCACGCGTCTTGTAGCACCCCCTTGTCCCTCGAAGAAAAAAGAGTGGTTGAACTTCTTTAGCCTGCGGACGCGCGTGTCGAGCGCAAGGCTCAAGACGTTTACGGCTCCGACCCTGGTTCTTACGCCAAGGATCCGATGCATCTATCGCGGTGCCGTCGAGTATACCAGCCGGTAGACCCTGTTGTGGTACGATATGTGAGAGCAGATCGTCAAGAGGAGATGGAAACGTTTACCGCGAGTCAAGGTTGCGCCTGCCAGTTCGAAGCACACTTGACTGCCACTCCCTTCATCGATGAGGCGCACTAGCACAGCAATATCATCACCTTTTCCCATGCTTACTTCAATAAGAGGCTCGCTAAGGTTGACTTGCGACCAATCTCAACCCTTCAGACAAACACTGTTCAGTCTTGGAGTAGCATAATCGACATTATGCGCACGATGTCCGGCCATACCGCACATCACTGTTAAAAGGCGCGAGGCGTGGGCAAGCCGGTCCTATAATATGGTACGGAACAACCGAACGTATCCGACGCGGTTAGCCAAAACCGGCAAACGCGATTGCCTATGGCCCGGTGGCCAGCGCACGGCGCGTCGACGTCAGCGCTAGAGTTCTGTTCGTGGTCAAGGAAGCTCGCGATGCTGCCGCTTCGCGAAGCACGCCCCATCAGGATTGATGCACGTCTGTATAGACTGTATACTCGTTGTTCGCACTCGGTGCGAGTAATCATGAAACAAACATCCCGGCTCTCACCACGGCGAGGTGTGCTCGCCCACCAAGACTCGAGCGCGTGTTTCTCGGAGGTCTTGGGGTGCTGGGCAACGCTAGCAAGGGTACGGTTGTGGAGTCAATGCTCTCACCGACGTCTGCGTCGGCGCGATGTCCCGCACATATCGTTCGTATACTCTCAGCCAACGTCGTACAGCTTGCGCGGCCCGTAACGTCGCTCTCAGCAGGTTTCGCCGACGTGATACCCCGCAAAGTCTCTCCGGCGCAGAGACCGACCCTTCCCCGCATTTCGCGCGTGCTCTGCGTCCTGAGAGGCCGCTACTCTCGATAGTCCAAGTCTACGAGATCTCGTCACAGCACGCAGTGTTGCCACACACGACCACAGTCACGGGCATAGCGGACGCCGCGGCGGCATCACGCACAGACGTGGCGTATGATTATCACTGTGCGAGGGCATAGGCGCTAGCGGGCCGACCAGCGGCGCGTCGCGCGTATATCGGCTCGTGACGGCGTGCGCGGTGCTGGGCACAAGCACAAGCACCACCATATGTGGGCGCGGACTCTCACTCGCCGATGTGGTTCACTGCGGCAGCTGCACTTGTGGCTCGCACGCGCAGTGCGTACCGATGTACCGCAGTACGCTGCGTGACAGTGTACCGGTGAGGCAGAATGGCACTAAGAGACGCATCTACGTCCGATCTTCGTTGATCGTAGGGTAGGACGCTGAGGAAGGCAGCAAGCACGCAAAACTCTTCATATGTCCGCGTCGTTCTCATGAGCTCCGGTCAGGAGGGGGCGTGCGGGAGAAGAAGCATGGTTTGTGACGGATGGACGACTGGATGTCGAGATGCTGCGTAAGTGAAGATGCGGACCCCGAGTTTCATGACGGGGCAGGCGCAAGGGTAGCATAAGGTCGAACGCGTGCATGTTACTGGACGAATAACGGATGTGCTGAAATCGCAGATGGAGTTGAGCGCCTGATTTAGGTCACGCACTGCACTGACACGGCAGACTTGCGATCTGCGTGAGAGGAATCTGAGGATGAGAAGCAGGCAAGCTTGTGTGGCTGTAACCTAGTAGGGCAGGCGCATGGCTAAAGACCATGACAGCGGTGCGCAGGCGCGGGAATTGAAAGAAGCCATGAAGCTCACCGGCGCTTGCTTCTCAGTATAGTGGCCCGTTATCCCGAATGCCGGCGGGCTGTGGAGCGAGAACATTCAGCACGAAGACACGGGGCGGCGAAATGAGCTGAGTACGATGGAGAGAACTTCCTCGGCGTGAGGGCATGAACCGTCCTTACGTGGCCCTACGTTTGCCACCTTGAGCCCGATGTCGTGAAAAACCACGAAAGTAACGCGCCGAACAACGCACATCGATTGTCCATGGGAACCTCGTAGGATCGCAAACAGGTGGCGAACTTATGGCGAAAAGCGTGACAGAAACGGCGCGCATCTACATCAGGCGCTCGAACATCCTCGCTTAGTATCGCATGGGAACACGAAGCTCATCGGAGCGGGCCAGTCTAAGCTGGACCTCAGGCTTTGGCAGGCTGGACGGGCAACGTGCAGATTGTCAATCCAAGCAGAACACTCGGGAAACCGGAGAGATGAGGAGCTGGGCGAGAGGGGTAGATGAACTGGTATGGAGAGATATGAAAAAATTCCCATACTACCCGGAGCAAGGAAGGTCACCCTTGCGATGCAAGCGGCAAGTTGCCGGACCAGACAAAGGAAGAAATTTTTGCGCCGTGGTGTGACGAAAAAGACTGGTATAGCAGCGTGGCGAAGTCGTGCGGAGGGCATGTGGTGAGACGATCCTCGACAGCAGGCAGAGAAGCGTGCAAGGACCGCACTTTGGAAAGATGTCTCTCACGGCGGGCAGGATCAGACGCTTGAGCTCGGTGAAGCTTGTACGAGGCGTAGGGCAAGGTGTAGTAGTAAAAGTACACGATACACCATGCGGCGAACTCAAGTAAACGAAGATCCATCTGAGAACAGTGGCTGAACAGTCGCTGTGGGAGTATATGGCAGCACATGGCGACACGCTGTACTTGATGTAAAGCTTCTCGAGCGTGTGTTGCTGTATGCGATGGTCAAGAACCAGCTGGAGCTTTGATTTGTGTCACAGATGGTGGATGGTGGCAAGAAGCAACACGAGTGAGGGAGATGCTGCACTGCCTGGATGATGATGTCGATGGTTGTCGTCCATCGTGGGAGCAAGAACAAGCGCGCGCCGCGTCGAGCGCGAAACGCGCGCACGCCGTGCTGGGCAACGCGCTCGCCACCCACTACGACGCGCACGACAAGTAACGATGCCGATCAAGCATCTCGACAGTCCGTTTAATAGTTGCTATTGACTGATAAATAATGTCTAACTTTCTGCTCAGATTATCTCTCGGAGCGCAAGCATCTTCAGACGCTTCCACTTAACCTGCTCTCCGACTCGCGACTTGGTATCGACGCAGCACACTACCTTCAGAGTCTGTATGATGGACCGGACACCAAGGAGCAGTTGCTGGCGGCTACTGGCGGACTCCCTCTGACGCTCTCTACGCGCATCGAAGCCGACCTGCGTGTGCTCGAGAAACTGCGCATCAAACCTGTATTTGTATTCCCTGGTCTGCAGCCCAAGAAGAGCTGGAGGCAGCAGAATCATAACATGGAGCAGCGCGAGGCATGCGGTGACCGCGCTTCTGCTTGGAGCAAGTACGAGGCTGGATACGAGGAGCCTGCCTATAAGCTGTTCGAGGGTCGCCACGGCTTGACGCACTGGGATCTCTGGCGCACGATCTTGCGTATCTTCCGGAACCGCAACGTCGAATTTCTTGTTGCGCCGTACGTTTCTTGGGCGCAGGTACGGCTTCGGGGCTCATCTAATGTTACTATATATGTGCTAACGGTATGATTGTACAGTTGATCTACCTTCAGCGCCACCCGAAGTCGTACATTCATTCCATATATGGACCGACAGATACTCTTCTCTACCCTGGCGTTGACAAGCTCATCACTTCCGTCAACTTCACCGCCAACCCTCCTACATTCACCTTCGTCTCCAAAAAGTCAATCCTGGGTGACCTCGGCGTCAGCGAGGACCAGTTCCTGGACATCGGTATTCTCGTCGGCTTCGACCATATTCAGCCGTTCCCTCCGACTATGCACGACCAGGGTCTCAAGGCAACTGTAGACATGGTCAAGTTCTACAAGTCCGGCCATATGACTGTAACGACATACAACGACCAGCACACCAAGTCGCTTGGTTACCAGGACCTCTACGCTCGTACACGCGCTATGGTCAAATACTCGCTTATCCTTACGGCCGAGGGGACCTGTCAGCCTCTCCCCCTGGCCGCGCCGCCCCCTGGCGGAGCGCCATCGTCTATTCATCATCCAACCGCTGCAGACATCCCGTCAGACCTGCATGAAATTTTCACGCACCGGCTACCGGACGAGGTGTACTTCTACATTTCCCGTGGTCTCCTCGCGCCTGCGCCGCTTGTTTGGCTTACGAGCGGTAGCGTTCTCGAGAGCCCGCCCCTTGACAACGGCGAGACAACGGAATATCGCCGCTTCGTCAAGGAGGTCATCACCGAGGGCCACACTGGGCCGCGCGCTACGGCTCTTGCCCTCATCTCGTCCGCGCTCCAGCCCTTCTGGGCGAACAGGAAGATCACCGCGTTCTTCTGGTTTGAGCATGCGCACGCGAGCCCGGGCCAGGCAAAGCTTGTCCAGCACAGTTCGCCAGCGACGGCGCAGCTCGTCGAGCGCGTCTCGAGCTGGCATGTGCCGTATGCCATTGTCGAGGAGGAGCTGAGGAGGCAAAACGTATGTTGGCTGATAGACTTGCGAAGAGAGCTATGCTTATTGAAACCTGATGCTAGTCTTCAACCATCGACTTTGCTCTGTGTCTTGGAGCCACTGCGACGGAGAAGCAAGCGGCCCGCACGCGTATCAAGAGCGGCGCAAAGTCGTCTACGCTTGAGAAAAAGGACGAACTGGTCGCAAATGTGATCTGGCGATTCCTGGAGCTTCGAGGGTGAGTGCATATTCACCTACATGGCCATATCACCTTCGCCTCGGGTATACAAGCGTCTAGCGCGCCCAATTTGCGTTCAGTTCTCGGCGCTCTAGTCACCCGCTGTATCAACGGCGTTCTGTGGCGTGCCTTCGGTTGATAGAGAGTGACGGAAGGCGGTCTCTCCGCGCTCATCGTGTCTATGCTTTTGCGGCGTGTATTCGTTTTCATGATATGCTGACACGACCTTCGGTACCGACGTAGGTTCCTGCTCAAGACGCATGAACATTCGCCTCTGGCGCGCTCGATGCACACTGCCGTTCGGTCGGCCAGACTGAACGATAAGTTCCAGGAGCCACTATATCTCTTCCTCGAACTCGTTCGGGCGGGCGTCATGCATGGCAATCTGTGGTCCTCGCGAGCATTCAGTGGCGGACCGAGCTTCGGTACAGGTTCGTGTTTTATGCGCGCCAAGATCTACGCCAGTCCGCGCCTAATCCCACGCTCTGCTCCATAGACGACGAAAAATCAAGCATGCTGCTGGTCATGCGCACCCTGAGCATCGTCCCGCTCAACTTTAAGGTGCGCGGCTGACCCGCTCTTACACCCGCACCGGAAGGACCCTGACGGTGCCACTCATCTTTCACAGCCGCAGCCCTGGTCTGCGCCTCTGTCGCGCGAGTTGCTGGTCTTCAACTCGTTCGTGCGCTCGCTCTCTCGCGCACTGCGGACGCTGGCAGAGGTAACGACGCTCAACCTGCTCCTGCGACAAGATGCGGAGCGAAAGCGCGAGGATCTTCTGGACATTGGGCTCTCGCTGCCGTTCCAGTCTGAGGTTAACACTGGGTTTGGTGTACTCGCCAAGGTGTACTTGGACGCACTCACACACATTAACGGCGGCCAACGCGTGCGAGACGCTCGTGCTGAGGGTGTGGCGGACGCTAAGCAGATCGCGCTCGATATCTGCGAAGAAACGTTCCCCGGTGTCAAGGACCCACGAAGGGAGGTTGAACGTGGCTTCAGGTTCTGGGATGTGGTGAGTTTCCCTTTCTTATTGTCCATCTTTTTTGTGGTTGGCTTCGGCAGAGGCCCTGTTTGTATCTTTAGTTCCGTCCTTTGTTTTCTCTTCCGTTATTGCGATGTCTCGGAAGTGTGCTGATTATCCTTTCTTTCTACAACAGGCTTTGACCGCCATGCGGCAGCTGCACGCGGAGGGCGCGGTGATGGTCGAGTTGATTGACCAGTTCGAGGCGGCGGAGGCTTGGCTTGGACCGATGCGGCCATGAAGGGGAAGGGAACCGACAGGCTGGTGAGGGTATTCGCGAGGCGCGTTGCTGCGAGCGAAGGGTCGGAAGGGGCGCGCGGGTGTGGGATCGGTTTCTGCTTCAGGGCGTGTCTTGGGATAGCGTGACTGGAGAAACCTGTGTGACGAACGTATTGCAGAAACCGATGGCATTTTTGATTTCTCGTGAAGCGTGCTGTGGGAGCGGTCGCGGTGTGTGACATTCCCAAGCGGGGAGCGTGTGGGAAGCAAGATCGCGATGTGTCGGGGTGCACGCGCCGAGTGGGCGGAGACGCGGACGGAACAGTTCTAAGTCAAAGGACGCGCGCCGCGCGCAGATCAATCTCACACACAAGATATTCGAACTACATAAAGTCCCGCACCGAAATTCAGCAGATGCCACACACCCAGCCCGCCTAGCCTGCCCGTCCCGTCCTCAACAATGCCGTCCCCGATGACCACCTTCATCGCGTTCGCCGACCCCGCACTGTACTCGTACCCGCCTCAGGCTGAGATGCCCAAGGTCATCGCACTCGAGGAGTGCGCACCACCCGCCCTGCCATCCCATCCGCCAACAACCGTTGCATCGGATGTAGACATGTATTCTATCTCTTCGGCTTCTTCCTCTTGCTCTTCCACATCCGAGGACTACGAAGACGACGACGACGAGTCGGAAGAGGAAGCGTGCACTTCGTACTGCTCCTCAGATGACGCCTCGCCCGAAGAGTCGCCGCTACCCCGCATCGACGACACCTTCCGTGCGCGCTTGCGCCGGGTCGAGTCGTGGCGCGATATGATGCTCGCCGCTACATTACCTGAAGGTCAGTGCATACAACCACCTGCGCATTCACTCTTACTTACGGCCTCTTACTTCGCAGATCACCCAACGCGGCCGTCAACCCCTGTTCTCCAAAAGCGCAAGGCAGAGGCGGAAGAGGATGCCATTTATGTGAGTACACCGCCCTGCGTATGTTACTTTCCGCAGAATACTCATGTTCCCTTCCCAGGCGCAGTGCCCTCCGCGTAAACATGCGCGCTCGTCACATTCCCTTGGCGCGTTGGCCTGTCCGGCATGCGATGCCGACTTTGCCACCCCGAGCTGTCTGCGCAACCACGGGCGGGCGAGTTCGAGTGAGAACGATGCCTGCCGCGTCGCGGTTGAGTTCCACTTCGAGCAATGATGTTCGAATTCGCTGCAAGCGCCCGTCGCCCCGGTCCGAGTTGCCGCTCGTGGCTCGCGCTTCGCGGTCGCCACCATCATCTGCCATAGCCTCTTCGTTCGCATCCCCATCACGCCCCTTCACGCTCGCTAGCGCGAGTTACGCCCCAAATACCCTGTGGCTTCCTTTCGTCTTCAGCCACGATCGATTACCCTGGCTTGCCGTCTCATCCATCATCAATGTCTTGTTCAAAGCAACTGTATCATAGCACTACACGCATCCCACTCCAGCCTCGTCACATTAGCATCATTGCAACCTCTCCGTTCGCATGGCACCATCCCGATCCCATGGCTTCGAGCATCTACTCTAGCTTGCCCCGTGTCTACCGCGGGAAGTACTTTTTAGTTCCTATCATACGCCCTCCTACGTTACTATCACCGTCCAGCCCTTCACAATTTCAGCGGCTGTAGGCCCTTCTTTAACACGCCACTTCGCTTCGACGATTGTTCTTGTGTGAGAACGTGTAAGTTTTGCGAGGCGCCCGGCGCTTTCTCGCTCAGGATGGTGTGAAATATGTGCATATAGCCACGAACGGTACCCCGCCTCCCACCGCAATTTTAGGCTACGTCTCCTGCTGCAGCGCTGCAAACACGCGCCTTGCTCTATCCCCTTAGTTCGTCTGTCGGGCTGCCAATGCTGTACTACACTATTTTGTGCGTGTGAGCCGCGTCGATCTTCAGACCCTCTCGCAAATTGACCCTGCCAGTGTAGCCCCGCATTCGGAACACCCAGTGACGGACTAGTTCACAGCCGGCGCTGCCGAGCGCGCCTGCCCGCGACTCCGAAGCGGAACCAAGGATAGTTTCATCGTCCACAAGTTGCACGTCTGCGCTCACGGTCATCTTCAACTCTGTGCAAAATAGTACAGAGGCTCGCTTGTGTCACTGTAAGAGGTTATACGATCCTCCCACACCGGCGGTAGACCCGCATCTAGGCTAGGTCCCGCCATGTCCGCCCTCGGAGAGGTGAGCTAGTCGCAGAATGATGCGCCACACGACCACCGCAGCGTCCGCTCTGGCGACGAAAGCGGTTCCGAGGCGGGCCGCCCCATAACCGGCGCGTGCGCGTAGTCTACCTTGTCCTGCATGATCTTTTCGAGCCCTGCGCGATCGTGCGGTCTCCGACCCAACTTCAACTCCGACATAATGCGCGCAGGCGCAGGGACGTGCCTAGCAAGCCTCTGCGCAACTTCGAGACCCCTCAATCTCATCGACGGCCACAATCCGCAGCGGTCCACCGCTCTATGAAGTCGAATCTCCGCTGCTCGTGGCTCGCGACTTGCGCTGGTCCCTGATGATTATACCGACCTCGTCGGGGCTTGGTGGTCGGCGACGACGGGTGTCACGGTCTCAGCGAGAGCATGCTGCCTCGACTTCTTGGATCTCGCGCTCATGTCGCGCGATACGTCGCTGTCTCCCCCGCCAAGCGACCAATATTGCTGCGCGTACGCTGGCTATACGTCGTCACGCTCGCCTGCGTGTGAACCCGCTCTGTTCTGGGTGGAGTGGCAAGTGCGATCCCTGCAGGATTCGGGACCGCCCTGCGTCCAGATGCGGTAGCGCGCGGTCCATCAGCGCGCCCTCAATCGCCTGTCGTTCCCACAGGCCAGGTTTTTCAAGCACAACCTGCCTTTCAGACTTTCTACAACGCTAGGAACATCTGCGTCATCTTCAAAAACATATCTTCCGTGACATATCGAACCAGGAGCGCCTGAAATCGGCGCCGCGCGTAATATTACAGGGACTTCCCGGCATACAACACTGCTGCCGTCCTCTTCGCGCGTCAGGCGGCAACGCAACAATTCGCTGTAGCGCATCTTGTGCCACTGGGAAAAATTGCGTACGCGCTGAGGGTCACGATGGACTAACGATGGACCCTTTGCGATGGATCATGGATGGAGGCGCATCTGCAGGGATTGCTTTCCGAGGACTTCCCAGCCACACTCACTGCGCTCTCGGTATGTCGTCTAGCTGCATTGATCTATATGTTTTCCTAGCAACCTGTGCTTTTCTCGGCGCTTCGAACCACACGAACTTAGACGCTGTAACGAGACGCTGTAACGGGGAGATGCGCATCCTGCGCTCGTCGCGGGACTCAGCTGGTCGTCTGCTGATGCGCCCGCTCTTTTGCTCCGGCGGGCTGGGCGGGCTCAGCTGTTTGTTCACAGCTCGGCTACAAGTTCAATTACAAAGTGGCGCTTGAACATGCTGCATTCAGCCTGCGGACCTCGAAGGCACTTTGTACTCGACGGACGTCGGATTGGGAAGTTTTGGGGAGGCTTCTTCACACTTTACGCGGCTCTCATTTTCCCTTGGTCGCCGTCTCGACGCCGTTCGCTAACGTCGCACATGTTTCTTCATCGGCGTGCAACGCGGTTCGTTGAATTTTAGCCGCTAGCGCATCCCACGCTGCATCCCACGCTTTTCTCTAAGCGCGTGTCATGAAGCTTATGTTTCGCCTACCGTAAATTTGAACATCACTACACGAAATACGAGACGTCATGCACAGCGGCAGGTCATCGGGATGGCATGTTTATCTGCAGCACGGAAGCCACAGTGCGCTGTGTCCGGCCGGGTGAGAGACATCCGAGTATGTGGGAATATGATCTTAACCATCTGAACCGCGCTGCAGGAGCGCCACCTCCTCCTTCGTCACTGATCTGAGGGCGTGCAGGCCAATGAGCACCGTCTCGCACTGCGTGGGGAAATAGGATATGTATGCGCGTCATTGTTTCAACACAAAGAGGATCAGCGGAGCCTGCTGTGTAAAGGGGTGCTGTTTGTTTGAGAGCGGTCACATACTACGCACTGCGTGAAATGTGGAGTGGACGACGGACCAGCGAGTATAGGAGGAGGCGTGTCCGGCGCAGCGTCTACTCGACGTTTTCATTGAACTACGCTGATAAGCCCTGCGAGTGCCGAATAGCCAGGAGGAGCGCGAGCTCTCATGCCATCGTATACGTAGGAAGGTTTTCATCTTTGAGCTTGCGCTAGAACTGGCAGGCAGAGCTAAGATGGCTTGTCGAAGAGACCCTCAGCTTCGTTTGCCCGCGCCCACGCCACTACTCGGATCGCGCGCATACTGCAGCGCACGTCGTCCGGCTGGGAGCCGGCGGTGGTCGTGGTCTGCGAGCAGCAGACGATCGTCGACGACGCTCGCACTGGAGTGGAGTGGTAGAGATGGACGAGGTACGCCACCCGCGTCATCGTTGATATCTTGGCGGATAAAGCTCGCTCACTGTATTGGGCATGACCTGGACACGGACTTGTGACGGTGAGAGTGAGAGTGAGAGTGAGGCGGAACGGATTTGATGGCCGCAAGCAGAGGACAAGGTTCCATCCTTTTTGGCATCCTCTGCGGAGGGTGTTCCGAACAGCGAACAATAATGCCAGGGTAACGGTATGGGAATCGAACGCTGTGACTCAATGGGATACTCGTTCCGACGAGGATTGACGGTGCTGTGTGTCTCAAGCTGGGGACGTATTTCGGTAGCACTTGACGGGGCTATACGTAGATCATGCGAGTAATTGCGGCCTGTGCGAACGATGGTGGAGCAAGTTGCTATCATATACCATAGATGCCATTCACCATATTGAACGGCATGGCAGCTGAGTGTTTGACGAAAGGATCGACACGTTGATCATGGGAGAGAAAAGAGCTATGAAGGGTGCGCGGGTAGAGCGATGAATGACCTTTGAAATCAGGTTTCCCGTTCAGCGAATGTCGATCATGGATACTGTTTCATCTAGTGAGAGATACTGACATGCAGCGTGCACTTGCTCTCACCAATGATGGGTGTACGTGAGGGCTACGACCTGTGCAAGTTGAACGCGAGGATGTGATTTTTAGTGCTCTCCGTGGGCAACGATCATCTCACCATTCCGTGTTGTTCGGTTGATCCCAACCGATAGATCCTGTACTTGCTCGCTTTCGTATATGCTCTTTGCTCCTCCCATCTTGAAAGTGTTGAGAAGCCGGCAACCCATACGCGGTCCACTGTCACTATCGTGCAGCCTGCAGCCGTATGCAGACGATTGTCCGTTTGAACGCGCATCTTGAGGAGCATGCGTAGATGACAGGAAGGGACAGTTGTTCACGGATAGTGTTGCAGTTTCAGAGCGTGAAACGCCTATGTCAGCGTCCTACCCAGGAGATCGTGTCGAGACTAGGTATGTGTGCAGCGACCGTTCAACTTGGTAAGTGGGTCACTTCACGACTGCTACGCGCTCCGTGGCGGTGAACGCTTCCGTGAGCGTCAACGACTTCCGTTCATGAGTACGGCGAATTACTTGTTCTCAAAATGGTCAAGAGATGGACACGCCCCTTGAACACGATTCCAGGACCATACAATGGTGCGAGAGCAGTAGCCACTTCACTGACCGGAAAATTGGCCATCAGACAATATTCTCCCTCGCGGACCAGCAATACGGAATCGTGTTTGAAGTGACTGACGAGTAGAATTGGTTGGTGCATCTGTTTTCAGGTTGTAATGTTTCGCCGATGGCTCAAAATAGGCAAGAACAGCAATGCGCGGAGGAGCAGTTTCTAGGCTTTCGAAACTAATACGGTTGTATGAGAACACATAGAGCGCGGACCACCGGGAGCAGGCGCTCCTCGAGCAGAAGGTGTGGAAGGCTGGGATCATCAATGTCGAGTGGCGACTAGCGTTCGTACTCTGTGCCCAGTCAGCAACTGCCTCGTAGGGAACAGAGGACTCGTTTCTGGACAGCTCTGTCATACCAGCGACGGGAAACGAACGAAGGCGTGATGCTTTCACACATACATCGCCCTTGAGACGCACGATGATCAGCCAGAGTGCACAGAAGCAGCGTTCCCCCCTTCATCGAAACCTAACAGCTTCCCTTCCATTGCATGAAACCATATCTGTCCTGGCTGACTCAAAATGCTAACATGTCTTTGTGAGGTGACCGAGGTCAAAGTACACGCACACCGTGGAAACACGGAGGCACAAAGTATACAGGAGACCCGCCGCGCTCAGCACGAACTGCATGCACTGTTTTGTGGCGCTTGCAAGACAAGTTTGCCCAATGCGGCTGATCTAAGAGGCAGGCATCAATGGACAAGTACTGGGTTCACGGCGCACCGATTGTTTGGATCATCGCTTCCAGATACGTTATGTTCGAAATCGCCAGTGATACCTTGTGTAGCAACGCGCAGATCTGACCGTTGCTCGTACCCCAGATTGCGTGCAGCAACCTCAAGGCATGAGAAGGCGGAGATTGCAGGGCTAGAAGGGTGTCAGGGTATGCTCGTGAGGTGAAGGGTGGGTTGCCCGATGTGAAGAGCAAACAGGTGACATTCATTCAGAAGCATCGGCAGAAGCCTCGAGAAGCCTCTGTACAAGCATGCGATTAACCAAACGCGGCATAGGCGTCTGCAGGTAGCGGCGTGGTTTGAGCGCTATACGTTGACCATCAGTGCCCTCTTTGAACTCTGTGCAGCTGTAAAGCACACTGCGGTTGAAGGCCAAGACGCGCAGCGCGTTGTCCGCTCCCACCAAGACACATGTGCGGAATCAGGTGGTATCGTTCAGTCGCGTTCGCTGCCCTCGTCCATCAGCGAGAAGAGTAGCACCTCGCACAGTTGCGCTCTCTATCACTTCAGATACGCAGCACCAGGTATCCTCAAGGCATTGCCACCGACTTCACTGTCTGACGCGGCGCGCGCAAGTGCGAGCGATCGTGGGTTTGACGAAGCTCATCGGGCGTTCGAAACCAAGTCCGAGATGTTGGGTATGCAGGTGGCGTGTCAATATTCGAAGAGGCGAGGTCATTGCGGCGCACTAAACGAGACGATCCGGACAAGGGAGCGAATGAAAATATCATCAGGAGGTGACGGGCAGAGGCAGGGTCTTATCTTGGTCTTATCGCTTCATCTCATCATGATCTAATCGAAGGTCGCTATCGTCACACGGTGTGAGGCACTGCACATCGATCGTAGATTTTGAAGGGTCACCACACTAAAGATACACGTACAATGGTATACATCTCTCAGATAGTACGGCTTCATCTGGATGCAAAGTTAGCGCTATGATGAGAGTTGAACGTTGACAAGGCAGCACTGCGCCATGGGATTCCGGACGTGAGAGTAAGCGCCACGCCCTCAACCTAGGTCCAAGGGCCACAATCAGCCAGACTGGGCTGGAGCAGGCACTGCACTTGGTGCTCAGCTTGGTGTAAGCACACCTCGTCCCGATTCTCCGCGCGGCGGCCCCGACTGAACCATATGATACTGAGGCGCGAGACTAATCTCTGTTTCTTGACAGGAAGAGGTAACCTAAAGGCGAGGATAGTTACGGATGGCCCGCATAACCCGCGGCTGAGGGAGCTGCATCTCTGAGCATGTATCTGGGGACGCGCTGAGGACCTTTGTGGGTTGATCCGCTTCACCGCTTGTCAGAGTATGTTGTACGAACTTCAAAACATGAGAAAACTCGCCCCTTGCCCGACGCCGCCACCGCCACATGATCCCTGACTGACAAGGAGTATGAGTATAGCAGAGAAATACTTGGCATACGGCCCGAGTCCCTGCTTCATGTCACGCTATCGCCGACTGGCACGGAGGATTTTACGGCGAAACAGCGTAGTTCCAATGGCAGTTCTGGCAGTGGCCGGACAATGTATGTTCTTCCAGACTCTAGATACCATAATGATCCACGTATGCGTAAATGTCACACAGACACGACGGAAAGATGAGTTGTAGGTTACCCATAGTGACAAACGTTGCGGCGTTCATACGTATTGCTCATCCAGATACACGAACGACGAATCTCTCAAGCCGTGACAGAAGCGTGACATGAAAGCGGGAAGCTCGGCGTCTAGCGGAGGTTCGCCTTGCTTAGGCGCTTCATTCATGGAAACAGTGCCGAGCTTCCCAAAGAGGAATAGACGTCGACAGTCACGCTTGGACGTGAGGCAAATACCCCACACTGGGGACATTGGCGAAGATGCACCGAGCGCCGCCGCAGATTCCCCGCTCTCGCTGTGCTTGAGAGAATACTTGGGAGAGTCAGTGTCACTGTCTCTGAGAAGAAGCGGATTCGGGGTCGGAAGCAGCGCGGAAGACAGGAGTTGCATCCGAGTAGGTGCCCACAGAAAGATGGGTTCTCTTCGGCGCTTCGGAGTTCGGTGCGGAAACGAGAGGCGCATCTGCAATTGTAGTTTTCACACTGAGGGCGTGTGCGGCGAGAAGCAGCAAGTGGGAAATCTTGAGAAGGCTGCACCTCGGCAAGCTCTGTAAGCTTGGTAGCAGTGCTCATACTAGAGCAAGTGGACGCTCGGCATTGAGGCGCTGAGAGATATGTTTACGAGATGAATCGACTTTCTTTGTCACTCGCCGCTCGTGCATGGGGCAAATTGCAGCCAGGTTTTATATCGCGATGTCTAAACCAAATGCCTGCATAAGTACCACTGTACCGGGGTCCATGTGCGAAACGGAGACGTACGACATCTATATCTGGCTTTATCAATTTCCTTGGATCCCACGTCGCCTCCAAGTACAAGGTCTGACGATGTCGCCACGGGAAGCAGGGTTCAACATTGGCGCTGAGTGAGGCGTGTCCTATAGATAGGGGGATCAGCTTATCTGAGTGAAGATTTATTCATCTGCAGTAGAGTTGTCCAATGTCGAAGTAGTATCGAAGCACGGTGTGATTCAAATGCCTGCCCCCTCAGGAGCAGATTTCCGCAAAAAGGGAGAGGGGTTGGGCTGCATTAACGTTATATGTTGATGCTTTACCTGTCCGAAAAGAAGCTGAGTGAATACTGGGCATATCAACCCAATAGTTCGCACAACTATGCATGTTGGCACGCGGGGCATGCAAGAGCGGACAAGTTTTCATTATGCGGAAGAGTCGCGGAGTACCGGTGTTCTACGGGGCGCCCGCATTCTTTACCAGTATGAGCTGGGAAGCTAGTAGAGCGATCGTCGTGTGAATACCCTCAGCCGTGTAAGCGAGTGACCGCACAAAACACGTAGGCAAGACATGTATGCATCGTGGGTCCAAGGAAGTCGTGTTTGACGCGAAGCAGCACAGGTCAGCTGTCGGCGCGATCTAGCGCTGTATTGGCCGTCTGTGAGGACTTTCTTTAGAGAAAACATACAAAGAACAGAGGGAAAGCGCACAGAAGCGGGCCGGTACGTGGAGTTGTACCAGCAGTCCAATGACCCGGAGACCCAGGCCTGAAACTGATCATGTGAGGTACATCTTTGAGAGACAGTACACCACGTATCATGGAGCACATTGGCCTTGAGACAATGCAGCTGGGGCCCAAGATGAGTTCAGCTGACTGGAAGCAAATCGAGCCAGTCTTCCTACCACACGCTGTCCAACACTCGCTCTGTGATAATGCGGTAAACCGTCCAACAGTTATCGGCAATTGCACCGTTCGTCCCTGAAGTAGTAGTTCGACCGTTTGGCTGAAGATTGTGCCTGCGCTAAGCGGTACGTCGAGGATCTCGCTACCGAAAAGCTCGGGAGTGAGAGCTACTAGGCGGCGGGCGGGCTCGCCATGGGAGTCCAATCCGACAGTTCACAAACGTCAATACAGTGACGGCAGGACTTCACAGGTCAAATAGTCAGCGAACCCAGACGGCGGTGGCCTACTATGCTGAGAGCTTCAAGCCTATAAGTGGAGGTCGTTACGGCGTCTTTAACAGCCAGGAATGTAAAGAGCGATGCTACTGTAGAGCCCGATGAGTACGCATAGTAGCCTTTGTATGCAATCTCTTCATCAATAATTTCAAGACTAACGCATCCTAAAGGGAACTCACCACATCGAAGCTTGAGCTTCAAGCCATCCGGTCGATTTCAAAACCCACTCGACGATACAGGATCAAATGATTGCTGCCCAGCCAGAGAGTAAGCCAGAACCATACGTTGAGAAAGTATATGGTTGGATTCTGCGATATCTATGTCAAAAAATGAAGGAGATCGATTAGTTACGGCACGTCTACAGGAACGTCTTGCACACTCAGCAACCTCGTAGTAGCTTCTCATGGGAGATCCATTGAACGGGGTCCGCACAGATAGAAACAGTAGCATTGTATGTATACACTAGTAGATGTGTATCCACGACATAGAAGAAGTCGGCACAATCGACCATCATGGCAGGAGGAAAGAAGCTCGCTGACTGCGAGCCTCACGCTCGTAAACGCGCACACGTGCCACGATATGATCGCGACGCGTCGAGCGCAGCCCTTAGCGAGTCCTTCCCGCCACCATCCACCGAAGACTCGATGGCCTCTTCTGCTGCAACCAAACGAGGCGCCTTTATAGTCATCGAGGGACTGGATCGATCTGGAAAGAGCACGCAAGCAGCGGCCCTTCTGAAACGCCTTGAAGAAAGCGGTGTTCGCGCTGTCCTGCACAAGTTTCCCGGTCCGTATGCCTGTCAAGTACGGTACCTGCAGGCTTACTTGTTTTCAGACCGAACGACTACTATAGGAAAGATGATCGACGGATACCTACGATCTGCGACTGAACTCGACGACCGTGCGATCCATCTGCTATTCTCTGCGAATCGCTGGGAGCTCGCGCACGTCCTACAACTTCTTTGATAGATGTATGCGATGCTAATTTCAGGTACAGTGCATCCATCGAGCGTCAACTGTCCGATGGTATTTTGGTACTGTGCGACCGTTACGCTTTCTCAGGCATTGCCTTCTCCGCCGCGAAAGGCTTGCCGTACGACTGGTGTGCGTCCCCAGACGCCGGTCTTCCTGCACCGGACGCGACACTTTTCTTCGATGTCACACCGGAGGCCGCGCGAACGCGAGGTGGGTTTGGAGAGGAGAGGTACGAGAAGGAAGAGATGCAATCGCGCGTGCGCGACATATTTGGGAACATTGGATTGAGGATGGGAGAACGATGGAATAGAGTAGATGCAGGGAGGTCGATTCAGGATGTAGAGGAGAGCGTGTGGACGATAATGGAGAATTATGTAGGCGGGGTAGACGGGCCTGTATCTCGCTTGTGGCCGGACATATCCTCTTGAACGTACTACGAAACCAGTGACAGTGTACTGAGCAGTGACGGGTGTTCCAGTCCTTAATTCATTCGGTAGGAAACGAATCGACTATCCCTCCATATCCGCAAGCTCTTTCTTGGAGAGCCCTGCAGCCTCAGCTTCTTCGTCCTGTCCTTCGGTACCGTCGTCCGCCTCAGTTTCCCGCATGACTTCCGACAGCTGAGCAGCGCTGTAGTCCGTAAGGTCGAACTTACGCTTCTCGCGGAAAGGATTTTGCCGTGCCTGTCCCTTGGGTGGGAGAGCAGCACGGTCAGGAATAACACCGCGAGCATTCAGGTACGCGAGATCGTTGCCAGAGTACTTGTCAATGGAGCGCACCCATGCATCGAAGCTGGACCTGACTCAGCCTGGATTCAGAATGTTGGTGAAGATACTCACAGTCCTCCCCGCTGTTCGATGTCACGCATCCGCTCGTAGATGTGGGCCTGCTTGAATGCCTCGATCTCATCCTTGTGAATGTCGAAGTCAATCGGTGCACGGTAGTTGGGGTCGTCCGGAGTAAAGTTCGCGCTGACAGTGGTCATGCGCTTGTTGTACGACTCAAATACAGGTGATTCTAGCAACAGACCAAGAGACGGCATCTTCGGAACGAACACCCGCCGCGGGCCGTATAACTGCATTGAAAGACGATTAAGTGTATAATTAGACTCGTTGTACTGGAAGACAGACCTCGTCAATCAGCTGTGTCGGGGTGTTCGTACGCACAGCCAGCACCAGAGCCGCAATCATTTTGCGCTGAGGGTTCTGTGAGTGGTATTATCTTCCTAGGTCGATTGTTGGCTTACAATCTTCATAAAGGTCAATATTCTCGCCTTCCTACACATACAATAAGAATGCGCACCTGATGAAGCATGAAGCTTGAGCCATGGAGCATCACAGCGATCCATTCGGTGTCACGATCACCGTATACAGTCGGGTCTCCGACCTCAATGCTCTTCATAAAGCGCTGACAGGCCCTGTCATTGAAATCGCGGGCGACGGTGAAGTTATGGAAGTTGTGAGTGCCCTCGAATCGAGTCGCTGCGGCGCGCAAGCGTTGCATGTCCTCCGTACTCGCTCGCCAAGCGCGTTTTCGGGCAAGATCGTCCGCAGGGGTGCTATCTACCGGACAGCCTTCCCAGAAAGGGTGGGCTGGCGAGTCTGCGAGCGCAGTTGTGCCATGCAAGCCACTATTAGGTTTCGGCGGTATCAAAAGGTAGGATGGGAAGTAATATGTATATTTCCGACTATCGCAAAGTCTGCGAATAGTATGGTCAGTCATGGATAGAGATGACATTGGAGTAAGAACCCTACGTTCTCGCAGAGAAAGAATTCTGGACACGAACGCAGCCCCATATGCGTATTTCGGGAGGTAGTTCGGCGTTCACAGCCGCAACGAAGTCTGGCTTGTCCGGTATAGATGTGATGACTTTTGCAGAGACAACATTTCCAGCAGCATGTACACCAGCGTCGGTGCGAGCGGCGCGACCCAGGTTGATCTGAACTAGGCGCTTAACACGAGATGACAGGTGCCACAACTCGGAACGTACTTTGGTTGGGTTATCCGAGTTATCTTTGGAGACAGCGCCGGCGCGTACAAGTGCATCAAACAGAGTGTTCTCTATAGTGCGCACATCAGGACTGCTGGATTGAACTCTCAAGTAAGACTCTGCTCAAACAGGAAGCTCCTGGGACATACGTAGTTTGGATCTGCATGCCATTATATCCGGATCCGCAGAAGCCCAAGAGAATTGCGCACTGGCGCTTCGGCAACCGCGGCCCCTTGTCTTCACCATCATTATCCGGCGCTACCTCACCAGACACAGCGGCAGCAGCCGCCTCCGCATTTCGCGACCCAGCGCGTTCGCGCTTGCCGCCTTTGGGCTTCTCTCCATCCCAACGACGCGTCCGTATAGAGCGTTTCTTGCCACCCTTTTGATCCTTCTTGGATTTCTCGTCCCCCTCTTCAAAGTGTACACTCGGAGATGGTTCAGGAGGAGCAGATGCAGATGCAGACATAGGCGCGCCGGCAGGGGGAGACTGAGAAATGCGCAGGCGTTTGGCTGGAGAAGGCGCCGAATCAGGCTCAGGAGAGCGCTTCCCAAGTACGGCTTGTTCAGTCATTCGTGAGCGAGACGATGGCGAGAAGAAAGCCAGTTTCGGCCGTAGAAAAAGTTGCAGCAGCGGGATGACGCGCCGGGATAACATGCGCGCGTGACGTCTGTCGACTTGCGCGCGCGCGCCTTGGACGCGTCTTGCTCCTTGACGTGTGCAACCATGTCTCTTCCTACTCATGGACGTGTGGTGCTGGATACGACGGTTGGAGATATCGAAATTGAGCTATGGTCAAAGGTATAACCTCATATTATCTGTCTCAGTACAGGCAGTGACGCGTTCTACTAGGAAGCTCCCAAGGCGGTTCGCAACTTCATAGCCCTTGCTATGGAAGGTATGGTGCATTTACTCTGCCGACGAACCAGATGCTGAACTATGTTCTAGGCTATTACGATGGAGTCATCTTTCATAGGTACGCATATTGGTCTACTGGCAACACGTTGGTAGCTTACACTGTACCACAGAGTCGTACCGGATTTCTTGGTTCAGACTGGTGACCGTAGTGGTACTGGATCCGGTGGCGAGTCTTTCTATGGAGGTGGGTATCCTTGTATTCTGCAATCTATCTCGAACCGCATGCTCGTTGCTTCTGTGGTCAGACTCGTATGATTGGCGCCACACCATCGCGCATGCATGTCTGCCGTCTCCGACCACTTGGGCCATGTTACTGTTCAAATGATACGATACTGACCAAACCTTGATTCAGAACAGTTTGAAGACGAGATACACCCTCGACTACGTTACGCGCACCGAGGTATTGTCGGTCTGGCCAATAACGGGAAGAAGGACTCCAATGACTCTCAGTTCTTCATTACGCTTGGTACGACCATGTGGTATTCGGATCCTGTCTCTATCTGATCACTGTCACAGACCGCGCCGACGAACTGCATGGCAAGCATACTCTGTTCGGTCGATGTGTAGGCGACTCAGTTTATAATGTTATGAAGATCGACCAAATGGGTACGCACCATGCGCTACTATATTGACAGGAGGTGTACTAATCAAGATTGTGCAGAGCTTGACAAGGACGGCAAACCACAATATCCGCCTAAGATCCGGACAGTACGCATCATCGAGAACCCGTTCGAGGATATCGTGCCGCGCATCACCGCCGAAGAGAAGCGTGCACAACTGAAAGCACGTGAGGCATCCGCTCGCGAGAGGGAAGAAAGGGAGAGGAGAAAGGGTGCGAAGAAGTGAGTATGATCGTGAGTTGCGTCGCTTCTAGTATTGACTGGGACTCAGAGACGCAAAACTGTTGAGTTTTGGCGCCGACGAGGAAGAAGTGGAAGCACCGGTCTTCAAGAAGAAGAACATTGCACGTCCAGATCGTACGTGACCTCTTTCCCCGAGCGTTGGCAGTGGCTTATGTCTTTTTAGTCGTTACAAATACCGAACAACCGAACCTGCTTTCCGATATGCCTACGTTGCCGCCCGCAAGAAGAGCGGGTGACGACGAGGCAAAGGAGAAGGTACCGTAGTGCTTTCTTTCATGTTCGACATGCGAGCTAATATTTTGGTACAGAAGTCTTCCAAGTCTAAAGAAGAGGTCGACCTCGCCAAACTCCGTGAACAACATGCGAAGGAGCAGACCTCAAAGAAGTAAGCGCAATAGTCGTTTATTTCCTACAGGACTATTGTTGACGAGTGCTCGTATACGCAGGTCCACACGACAAGCTGAGATCGACGCGTTGGAAGCCGACATCCGTCGAATCGCACGCAAACGAGCCGGCGAAGACAGTGACGACGAGCGTGCAGCGAAGAAGGCGAAGGGCCCGTCACTCTTCGCCGCCGAGCTCGCGAAGTACTCTAAGGGAAAAGGCAAAGCGAAGAAGAAGGGTAAGGGCGAAGACGACGTGCTCGCCACGCTCAACAGCTTTCGCACCAAGCTGCAGGGCGTTATGGACGTCGAAGACGACGAGCCGGAGGAGAATGCGGCAGTACAAGCAGGGGAGGCCGGAGAGATACCTCCGGGTGAAGATCCGGGCGTCGAAGTAGACGACGATCTCGGCTTCCTGAGCCATCACCTGAGTTTCCCGAAGGGGAATGAAGAAGAAGTAGCGAAGGCTGAGCGGGAGTATGAAGTTATTGATCCTCGGGCGCGTGGGGCAAAGGCGAAGGAGGAGGAGAGATTGAGGAAACGTGCGCAACGGCCGAGAGACGGCGGACGGGGGTCGAGGCGATGATATAAGTCTTTGCATTGCTCTCTGTACACTTCTTCAGCGCTAGTATTGACATGCACAGGTTCTTTCATTCTAATTGTTATTGCCAACAATATGCTCTTCGTCTGAACTTAAGGTAAAGTTCTGTCGATCGCGGGATTCTAAACGCATTCATCAGCCCACCATCAGTCGCGGCGTTTGTAAGTTCGAATAATCTATTGATTCTTGACTGGCGCTTTACCATCAGTCGATCCGTGCACAGCAAAGGTCCACAAGCGCTGTCTTTGCCGCCGGACGCCATAGTCCGGATGGTAAGGAAGTGTTGGTTCGAGCAGTTTGGACGTTTTGAACTGGAGCACTGGTCTATGAAGTCCGGAGGCTTCCCCAAGAAGACCAGCGGAAGGTGGAATTGCTATGCCAACTATGCTCCTAGGCTACACTTTGTATTGGGTGACTTTACGTCGCTGTATTCAACGCCGCATATTATTGATATAGGCCTTCTATTGATTACCCTGCCATCAAATGCTTCGACAGTTCCGAGTCGTTCCCCGTTTTTTCACTGTGTGCGACGGCTTTCTGGGTTTGGCTGTGCCTCGCTTCTCCATAAAGAGGGGCAGGCTCGCCAACTATCGAATCAATCGGCCATTCACCGTCCGCTTTCACTTCCGCTACTCTCATTCAGCATGGTCTATCGCTCGCTGTCCCTCGTAGTATCGGTCTTTGCAGCCGTCTCGTTTGTCCAAGGACAGTCGAACGATAGCCAGACGTCTCTGAGTACGTGAACGCTCACCATTTCTTCTCTGCAAATACTAACTGACACTCGCGTGCAGCGCTCGACCAGACCGTTCTCTCCACGGCCTTCGAACATGAGAACGCAGGCGGGCCCAACAACTTCACGCCGTCCACTACGTCCTCTAATAACTTCATCAACTGGTGCGAAACGACCGGTCTACCCTTGACAAACGGGACGCAAGTCAAGACAGGCTCCTGCAACCCCGCCCCCATGGGCGCCATCCCGTCTCAGGACAAGATACCAACAAGTAAATTCTCTAGTCCTACGAACTTCGCTGAGCTATGCCAAAACACCACCTTTACTATCACCCTCGAGATCGCCAACCTCGCCTCAGGCTGGAGCGCCGACGTCTTCCAGAACTTCTATGCGGCGCCTCAGCAGCTTGAGGCCGACACGGGCCTCATTCGCGGCCATGCGCACTTCTACATCGATCCTATTCAGGCGTACAACTCGACCACTCCCGTTGACCCGCTCGGGTTCGTGTTTGCTGGTCTGGCGAGCGCGAAAGCTGTGGATGGGAAGCTGAGCTCGAATGTGACGGGTGGGTTACCGGTTGGCGTCTATCGCCTCGCGTCTGTCATTGCATCGGAGAACCACCAGCCTGTGCTTGCACCACTGGCCGCCCACGCGTCGATCGACGATATCATCTAGTGAAGCGTGTTTCATCTGGCAGATCGCTCAAGCTTGCTGACTATTCCTATAGCTTCACAGTGAAAGCGTGCTGAGCGTGGGGCAAGGAGGTCGATATCGTGGCTGTGAGAGGATATCGCCGGACAACGACCCGCACCATATATTTAGTTTACCTGGTCTTGAGTATGGATACACACTTCCTTTGAACATTTTATAGTCCCCGGTTCCATCAGTTGAAGCTGTTGGATCAGCGTGGCGGGAAAACGGTCATCGACGATACGTAGAGTGTAACAGTGACCCGTGCCACAGTTGTCGGTCGTTTGACGCCGTTGACGGGACATGCGGGAACATCTGTTCTGCGCCGTCGCTCCTCAAGCCGTGCAGCGCGAGGAGAGTGATGATGTATAGAAGGGAGTAATATATGGCTGCGTCTGCTTTCAAGGCGGCGCAAGCTGGTCGCGGTTCAGGCACAACGTGAGAGAAGTCCGGTGCCGCGCCTCAAGCACCCCACCGCTTGTCCTCAACGTCCACCCACTCTCCTGCGCCGTCTCCTCCCTTCGCTCAACTTATATCAGCTCTTCATCATGGCGTCCAAGGCAGCTTACAAGCGTGTAAGTGCCAGGAATCACTGGGGAAACATAGGTGGCTGACCTCCTGTAGCTTTCAAAGGAGTATGTAACCATGCAGCGCGAGCCGCCGCCGTTCGTCTGGGCCGCTCCGGATGAGAAGGATATTCTGACTTGTACGTTGATCGTCACTGTCGGTCGCGGTACGAATGCTGATTATACGTGTAGGGAACTTTATCATCGTGCGTCGCATAAATATATTATGTTACCCCACGGCCTGACATCGCTGCAGCGCGGGCCACCAGACTCTCCTTACACCGGTGGCGAGTATCATGGTGTCCTCTTATTCCCTTCAGAATATCCCTTCAAGCCTCCGGGCATCAAGGTAAGCCTTGTAATTAACTATCGTACTGTGTGGTATACTCATGCTGGCGTGTGGCTTTGTAATTGCAGATGTACACGCCTTCAGGCCGCTTCCAGCCTGACAAGCGCATCTGTTTCTCCATGTCTGACTTCCATCCTGGCTCGGTACGTCGCAACTGCCCAAATTGGAAGAGCAGTGAGCTAATCTACTACTTACAGTGGAATCCGGCATGGAGCGTGGCTACGATGTAAGCAGTCGGCTTCCTTTTCTCATCCTTTTGTCCCTTGCGCGTGACCCATTGTTCACTGTGCTGATACTACGCATACAGTTTGACTGGACTTGTCTCGTTCATGCTCGCGGACGAGATGACGACGGGCTCGGTCACGACGTCAGACGCAGACAAGCGTGCCTTTGCGTCCCGCAGCCACGCGTGGAATCTTGAGCAACGACGGTTCAAGGAGGCTTTCCCTGACGTGCGTACCATCTATCTCCATTTCCAATAACCATCCTACAAAGCGGATATCAATCCCGCTTGGATTGGCGCGCACATTCTATCTGCGTTCCGCATCTCTCCCACTCTTGCGCGACTCTATGCCTCTTAATACGTGTTGGCACAGCACCGGTGAACTAACTAACCTCCCGCTTGCAGTATTGTACGCCGATCGCTCGTGATCCGCCTAACATGGGAGAACGGGAGCGAGGAAAGCCTGATACACCTGCCGTACGTCCGGTTGCACCGGAGATCGCCCAGCCTACAACGACGACTATGGCGCCCCCAACGTCAACCGCCAATCCCATCGTTCTCCCCTCCCTAGCGTCAGGCATACCGAAGAGCGCATCGGATATGCAGAAGAAGGTGCCCGTAAAGCGCAAGCCGACTGCTCGTGATATCCCTGCTGCTGCAGCGTCGGCTGGAGACGGGAGTGGACGCGGCATAGCCGGGAGCTGGCGCGCGCTCGTCTGGGAGAAATGGCGCTGGGGCATGTTCATCGCCTTTGCGGTCGTACTCAGCAGGATCATGACCGCATGATCTCTGTCACTTATCCCCATTCTGTTTATGCCTATCGTCATGTCGCTAGCTGTGTTCGTTGCTCTTACGCCTTGTATCTACCTTAACTCTCTTTGGGGGCTGCCGTTTCCGTCTTTTACCTTCTACCCTTAGACCGGTGATGTCGGTCATTCATCCGTTACCCGCCAACCAACACTCCTTGTCCTTACCCTGGACCCGTCATAATTATACATTTACTACATCCACTCAGTCATCCAAATTTGATCAGCACTTCCATCCCCTTGGAGTTGAACCCTCTGTACGATTACCACTTTGAACACACACAAGCTCATAGCTTTCGTATCCAAAGCGAAGGAGGGTACGATGCAGTATGCTACGTATACGTTGCACTGAGATCTTGAGACGCTGGGGTGTAGATCCATATAGGTGCGCATCCGCCTTCGCGATCACGTGTAAACCCGCAGAACGCGTAGCGCGTTCAAGGCTCAAAGCCAGCGCGTATCAAAGGTGGAAGGATATCAATGAGCTTCTGATAATAGCACAGAGCGAACGGGGGCGTAAGATAGAACAGATACAGACCAGAGGAGCCATGTACAAATGTCGATACAGAACTCATGTCTGGAATTTACGCAGTGTCTGGATCTCATCCAAAAGATTCTGGAGCCGGTCGTCGTCTATCTTGTTGTTAAGACTGGACGAGTCACATCCGTGAGCTACAAGGGTATCTTGATTGTAGCGGAAAGGTATGGCTAACCTGGGAACCACGCTCTTCGCCTCGTCAGCGTCAACGGGGCATAAGTTCGCAATCTGAGCCGTCTCAAACTGCGTGAGCTCCTCCTCTCTTCGCAGAGTCCTGTAACAGGTAAGATATCGTGGCAGAACTAGAGAAGGGTTGAACGAACTCGCGAACAGCAGCGGCCGAGTCAGTGGTATTGAACTTGGCGAACGTCTTCACGTACTCAAGGGTCTTGTTGAAAATACTGTTATGCAGTTAGGTACATTCGAAATGGCCGTATAGCTCTGCAATACTTACGCAGTATCGGGCGCGGCCTTGTCTCTGTTCTCGAGCAAGTACCGGACCTCAGAGATAAGCAGACAACCAGCCTCATTGAACTCTATTGTGGCGCTTCAGCTCCCGCCTCGCATAGCATGTTATTGTCTACTGACCAGACCCAAGCTTCAGTTGGCCAGCATCCTCCTCCTCGACCAACTGTCTGTGGCGTACGCGGGTGGCCATGATGGTGGAAGGCAAGTCGCGTTTCGTTCTCGTTACGGGACAAATCCTGGTGAAACGCGTGCCACGTGCGTTATGTTGCCCGGATTTGAAAGAGTGTGAGCGCGCCTGAGCAGCTTGACTGCAACGGCCACCTACCAGTTGAATTTGTTCTAACAAACGACCTCTAGCCGCTGCATACCGAAGCTCTGCCTTAAATAACACGAAGGCTGTTCTGATCCTTATATGAAGTGACAGAATAGGGCTGCGATAGCCCTTGTGAGCAGAGAACATCGTCTGCCATCTTCCAACGCTGTTTTCTTCCTGCCCATAGTGCAGCATATGCGAGCTCTGTCCCAGTCACTTTCTTCTGGTTTTACCTGTTATTAGAAAAAACATCTGGACTCGCTATGATCCTTTTTTTGTATGTGCTCCTGGATAGAATAACTGACAAAAGCAACCACGATCTCTCTGCCCTACGACGCAGCGGCCGCCTCGCGCTTCGACTGGGTCCTTGCATTCCGCCCATGGCAGGGAACATATCCCTCTTCCTTATTCATACTATGAGAAGCTCGGGCTCTCTCTAAGCGATGCATTGACCAGAAGCGACATGGTTTGCGCCCTTGCTTTGACCTCGACGCGTTGACCAGGCGTGCTTGACCACATCGTGTTCTTGCTATGACCCCCCTTGTGGCCCTTAAAAGAAACAAGCGCTCTGCGAGTTTTCCCTCAGAACTTCCCTTCTCACACCCCGTCCGCCGCACAGTAATCCCCCGTTATTGGGTCGCGCATGGACTCCCTCCGCCTCAACCAGCTTCTCCAGCAGGATGCGTACGCGCATCGGGCTGGAGGTGAGCCTAAGGGCTCTGCGGCGCCAGCCGCTTCGTCTGGCGTCATCTACGGGGATGACGCTGGCAACTTCTGGGGACAGGAGGGCTTCCCTCTCGAGGGGCCGACTGCCGGCGGGGATGGGGGTGTGATGCACGGAGAAATCGGAGGCAGCTTCAAGAACGAGGTCAGTCAATATTGTGTTGAACTTGATGTTTGAGTTGATTCAATGCTAATACTCTATACAGCCGCAAGATGCGTTCGTTGCGGGTAGCGCGACCTCGCCGCGCACAATGCGGTACCTCGGGCTCACGAACAACAACATGGGAGGCGCGCACGGCACTTTCGACGCAGACCCGCTCGTCGTTCCGCACCACCCTCTCGACCCTGCTCAGCTCCCCACTGCCAAGGTTGAGTGCGAGGCCAACGCTCTAGGCTTCGCTCCCAATGGCGCGGTCAACTACACCGGTCTGCAGACGCCCATGACCCACAAGACGGCGGCCTTGCACGACTTCGGCGCGACACCGGCGACTGGCGTCGTAGGGAACGACTTTGGTGACGGCTCCTACGTTCGGCGCGATCTGGCTCAATCGCTCTACGATACTCCGGTCAGCGGTAACTTCGGCAACTTCGACCTCCCGGCGGTGCCGCTCGACTCGAATTGGTACTATGGTGCTCAGACGATGGCGAACATGCCTCCCGCACCGAGCATGGCGTACACCTACCAACAGGTGAACACGGGCTTCGGGTATACGGCTCAGAGCGGCAACTGCAACGGCGGCGCGTTTACGCATCAGGTTCAAGCGACGGCGCTCCCTCAGGCGGGATACGGCGTGTGGCCTCAAGGGCAGGGCAGCTTCTTCCAGGGGCAGGCGCAGATGGGTCATCCCATAGAGCAGGTTGCAGGTCCTTCCTACAACACCGTCGACAACGGAAGCTGGGCTTCAGCTGAGGCTCAGCACCTGACGAGCACAAGATCCGCAAACCCTTGGGCGCAGGACTCCCTGGCACCCGCCGGACCGCAAACTCAAGCGCACCCCGACGCTAAGCCTAAGCCGAAGCCGAAGCCGAAGCCGAAGACTGCCACTCAGTCCCGCAAGACGGCGAAGAAGGCGACTGGAAAGGTCAAATCCTCGCTCAGCCAGACAGTCACCGACCTTCGCCCGATGCCAGTGCCGCCCGCCAAGGTCCGCGTCGGAGGCAAAGCTCGCGCCCGTTTGCCTTGCACCATCGTCCCCTTCAACGAGCGCGAGACTACGACCATCCCTAATGCGGTCGTGAGCTATGATGATGCCCTTCTGCACGACTACAAGGTTGAAGGCAAGCTCAGCACGCTGCCGCGCATCAAGTGCCCCATCGCGAGCTGCCACGAGCGTTTTGGCAACCTCCAGACCTGCGAGCGCCATGTCGACTACTTCGCCGCGATGTACGTACAGGAGCAGACGTACGACTCGGCGCACTTCGACGTGCAGAGCAGCGTCGAGTTCATCGAGAAGAGGAGCCGCAAGATGAAGGGTACGGAGGTTACCGCTCTCCCGTGCGACTACCCTGGGTGCGGCCGTGTCCTCTCGCGTGCCGACGCCCTCCTGCGGCATCGGCGGATCTGCGAGTTCAAAACACCTACGTTCTGGTTGCCTACGGTGCCGCAGTCGGAGCACGCCTCGGCTTCCGAAGAGCATTGAGAGTGCATCTCTGCAGGCGGTGTGGCGAAGAGACAGGTTGGTTGGATAAGAGGTCGAGTAGGAGCACGAATAGACGACTCTATATATTGCCCCCTTCACCTCGTTTTGGACTCGCACTTGTTTCCCGCTTCAGATGGTTTTCCGAATCGTATGGACACTTCACTCACGCCCTTGTTTCCCCTTGTTCCCGCAACGGCAGGCATGGACTCTGTAAACTATCTCGAACCTCGTGTTCTTGCTGTGTACATATGTGACTGTGAAGCATCGATACATGTAACACATTCTTTTACTTGTCAACTACTCGCCGGTAACAATGCCGGTACGTGCGTGCAGCAGATTGTTCGTTGCAAGACCGGGTTGCATGATCCACAGCTGAAAGAGCTTCATGTGCCCATAGCTGGACGACAGCAACCGTGTGACGCTTGAGGGACGCCTTCCGATGGGGACCGGTGCTTCAAGGTATGCGATCACGCTCGGGTTACCACCCGTTGCGCGAACGTAGGTAGTACGGACTACGGACCAGCGGGTGCACACCAAGGATCGGACATCTCTATTGTTCATCAGACCCACATTCAGACATTTAGCTTTGGGAAGTATGCACACCTCTTTCAGATCCGCCGGTTACTTCGTCGGCAACCCGACCTCGCCGTTAAATAAGAGCAGTAGAACGCAGGTCACAACAACAATGATCACAATGATGCACATGAGAAAGAGATGGGGCCTATATGATCATTCAGTGATGAACTGTCCAACATGGTTATTTCACGTACTTGGACGATTGCAGCGTTGGGTGTTGGCTGCGAATATCTCTGAATCCCAGCTCGTACTCTCCGTACCCTGCGAGGATCACAAGCACAGCCGCGCCAATTCCGACGGACGCCAGGACGACTACATCAGTCCAGTTCCCATCACTTCTGTTCTCTTCGTCGTCCGATGAGTTCAGTGGTAGCCGCACTTCGAGTAGAACCGCTGAGGCGAAGAGCGCCAACAACAGGGCAAGGCGGGCGTGTGATAGGAAATTCCTCTCAAGCATACAAAAATCTCGGGGAGAACTATTTTTTGGTTTATTTAATTGAGCGTACTACATGCGTAGACTCAGAATTTACCTGCCCTCAATCGGTAGAGTCGTCGGCATTGTTCAAGTAGAAATGATGGAGCACAGGAGAGCACAGGCTACAAAACGCACAACGCTCGTTGGGCGCGTTCAAGACAGAGCCGCCGCGTGAAGTAAGTCTTCCTTGTAGACAGAGGATGACGGGAGGGGGAAGGCGGCACACGAGTAGACATCGAGGCAAGGTTGCGGCCTGGGAAAGTACCGACGCGGTCACCTGCTTACTGTTTGGCATCGCGTAAACGCTCCTTGTCTCTGACCACGTTCACCCTTATGAATCCATCGGAAATGGCTCATTGAAGACTGCATATCGTATAGAGAAGGCATAATGAAGGCCCCTACGTGGGTTACATGGCCTGACGGCTTGAATCCCGTTCATGACTGACTTGACTAGCGTCAGTCTCAAACAAGATTAAACAAGTCGCGCAAGTGCACGGTAAGGTTCCCGCCTTGATACGGGAGTGGCTCCTGTCGCATAGCACCTTCACAGTGGTTCACGATGCATATAAGCTCCCGCCTACTTCGAATCTCTGTATCTTCAGACTTCACCGGACCGACATAATACGCACCAAACCCCTCTCCGATCATCCTCATGTCCTCCCACTCCGGCCACAGCCACTCGCATGACCACGGCCACGCTCATCATCATGATCACAGCCATGGTCATGACCACGGCTCTACCGTAGAGCATAACGAGGCCTACTTTGACGAGCTCGCGGAGAAGTACGAGAACGTCCGCGGCGCTCGCGAGTTGCTTGCACATCTTGGCTCCGTGTTGCGCAACGCAGCTAGCCTTGACACAGAGTCCACAACAGTGCTTGACTTTGCCTGCGGTATTGGTTAGTTCTTTCAATCTGACGTCTTGTACGCAAGGACTTGCAGCTGACGTGTCCACGTCAGGAATGCTATCGCGCGAGATAGCACCGTACGTTAAGAGCATTGTCGGCGTGGATGTCAGCAAGGGCTCTATCGGCGTCTACAATCGCAAGGCCGCTGAGGCGGGCGCTTCAGACAAGATGAGTGCAGTTGCTCTCGACCTCAAGGGCACCCCTGGCGAGCTTAACGACAAGAAGTTCGATGTTGCGACTGTAAGCCAATTCTACTCGTCTTCTAACCAGGATTGGCCTAATCAGTTCCTAGTGCACCATGGCGTACCATCATTTCGACTCACCTCAAACGTATACCAAGACTCTCGTCCACTATCTTAAGCCGGGCGGCAAACTTTTGGTCGCGGATCTCATGCCGAACGCCGTCCTCGACACGTCTAAAGCAACAGAGAAGATGCGCGCAGCAGTCCCGCATATGCATGGCTTCACCGAGAGCGCGATGCAGGCAATGTTTGAGGATGCTGGTCTGGTCGACATCAAGTACACGAAGGTGTGGCGCGGCCCAGCGCCTATGCCCGACACGAACATTCCGGAGGCGGAGCGCTTGATCGACGTTTTCCTTGCGGAGGGCACGAAGCATGCACTCTGAGTATTATGTCTGAACATTAACGAGACTTTCCATTCACATTCTGTACGGATACGAGCAATATACATATATTCATAACATACTGAGCAATCGAGGCGGTTGGATCCAGCGAGCAACAAGAAAGCAAATGATCACAAGTCCGAAGTAGCGAAAGCGGTAAAAGAACAAGATATATCGGGTTTGTGAAGTAAAGTGTAATCGAACTAGTCTACCAGAAAGCGCACCAGCCAGAGAAGCACTGGCACAGGTTCTCGAGCGACGTTGCCTGTTGGATGAGCTTCTCGACTTGCTGCTCGACGGTGAGCGGCAGGTCTGGGTTGAAGTCGCGTCCAGTGAGCTTGGCCTCGACGCGGCGGTATACAGCGAGTGCGCGGCCATCGCGGCTCTCGGGCGCCTCTGCAGTACATTGTGAGTATTACTTAGATAAAGTTTACGAGGTTGAGCACTAACCGTTGAGAATCTCGTTCTCGTCGGCTTTGACCTTGCGCATTGGACCTTGAGGGTACGCCGTGACGCGAGTGAGTTCTGCCTGACGAGACACGTCGCTTCCTACATGAATAGATTAGACAACCAGCACTGTACGAATAAAAGAAGATTACGCACCAGCGAGCCGCTTATCCTCGATATTCGGCATCAACCGCCAGTTGATCAGCGGATCGTACACGAACGCCTCGAGTACAGCGAGTAAGCTCTCCCGATTGTCCCTCAGGACATTCATCGAGATCTCGCACGTATTCCTGAAGCTTCCTTCGATCCCAGACACCTCCATCGCGTGCGTCAACATGCGCGTCAACCGGAACGGGATCTTCTCCGGGAACTTGTCGCGATGCATCGCGATCTCGAAGCAGTCGCCGAAGTCGATGTGGACGACCTTGCCGGTCTTGCGCTCGAGCATCAAGTTCGAAGGGTGACGGTCTCCGAGTCCGAGGATGTGGCCGACCATGCTGTTGACGGCGAGCGAGCGGGTGTACGTCGCGCGACGTTCGAGCCAGTGCTCCGAATTGGCGGACTTGAGCCAGAGCATGCGGTAGAGGTCCTGGCCCGTGGTGTTCTCGAGCGCGTACTCGAAAACCTCGATCTTCTGCAGCAGCATGAGGCTCTCGTAGTCAGGCGCCATCTACATATCTAGTTAATTAAAGTCGTGGGAACAAGTGAACGGGAAGCATACCTGAAGCATGAGCCGATACTCGATGTTGAGCAGCACCTTCCTCGACTCGCGATAATCGCGTACAAGTACATGCAGCGTATCGCTGTCGTGCACCCAACCGATCAAACCCGCATGCGGTCCGAGCGGAATAACAGCGTATCCGCGAATCCTCAGCTTACGCTTGAAAGAGTTCGTGTCGACCGCCAGCAACGTGTTGACGAGCCCGTAGAACTGCATAACACGCTCGTCCTGTCGAAGATCCTCGTGACCCTTGAGCAAGTACTGGTAGTCCTTCCCATCCGAGCCCTTGAGCGATATCCGGCGCGGACGTTGCTTGGACGAGATGACGGTAAGCTTCGACGCGAAGCTTGAGATCGTGACGAGCGGTTTGCCGCTGGCGTACGTCCCGGGCACCGCGATCTCGAGATTGCGAGCCTTGAGCAGCTCGGGCGAGACATACTGAAGGTCGAGCGTCGTGAGTTGAGGAAGCTGCTTCTCGACCTTCTTGAAGACGGCGAAGTAGATATCCCAAGCGGCGTCGAGGTCCTTGATCTCGCCGTAACGGCGATAACGTCTAGTATGCTCGCGCGCCTCGTGCAGCTCACGACCGAACGCTTGCGCGAAGCTCGTCTCGCGTGCGGTAGTCGGCCCAGCTTCGAGCATATCGTGCAGCGGTTCGAGCGCGGCGATCATACCCTCGGGATTATGCTCAGTATAGTACTGCCGGCTCGCCTCTTCGAGTCGCTCGTGCCAGAGCTCATGCCACAGGATGGCAACGCGAATGAGCTCGTTACCGACGACCAACGCCTGTTCGACGATCGTGCGCGAGTGCTCCTTCATGCGGTCCATGATCGCGCTAGCAGCACTCTTACGCGAGATGCTGCTGGACTTGGACGCGACCGCGAGAGGATAAATGAGCGCCTGGGGATGTTGCTTGCCGACGTCCGTAAGCAGATTTGTGATGTTCCTGCGGATATTGGCGCTGGGCGTCTGGATGCGCGCGATGATCTGTGGCACGACCTCCAACCATGTATCCACCTCGACGGTTCCGAAGCCCGCGGCCATCGCGTTGCTGACATCGTCGTGCGCACCGTATTTGAACCAGAGCGTGAGGAGCCGGAGTGTATCTTGCAACGCGTTCTCGCTCCGGAGCGCGATCGAGCGGAAGAAGCCTTGTACGGCGGGCACGATATGATTGATGAGTCCTTCCCCGCCGGTGTCCAGGTTCCTCTCACTCATGTACCCGACGACCTCGAAATTGGTCATCGCCCACGTATGCCACGCCTTGTACCATAACGGATCGTAGTGCGTGGCGAGGAAGTACGAGTGGAGGATGTCTTTGACGTTACGCGCGCCCCAGTTGTCCTCGACCTCCATCTGCCATTGACCCTGCTTGAAGAAGCACCGCGCGAGAAGATGCGAAAGCTCGGCCATCTTCTGCTTAGGTACGCCTCCGCGTTGAGTTGGCACTTCGGGCTGCAGGTCGCGCGCGAGGGATGTGACGAATTGACGAAGGAATGTAAGGCTCTCCGACTTGGCGCCTTCGGCCCACATGAACTTGAGCTGCGCGTATACGACGTTCGGCGGTGCGCGCTGGTTCTGTATCTCTCGTTAGTCCTCATCTTTGAATCATATAAGCAACCAAGAACGTACCCGCTCAGGCGATAGCAGCGAGTTGATAGTCTTCTCCGCGAGCGGCATCCTGTCGTTCTTCCGACACAAGTTCGCGAACTTGATCCACATAACGGGGTCGTCGTCCGGACTAAGCACGAGCGTCCGAACTTGCAAGATACGCTGCCAGACCTCGACGTCCGGTTGACATCCCTGCAGCCTACACACGCAGAGTAAGTATACATCAAGATAGTGAAGGGATATAGGAAGAACGTACCGCTTCATCCAAGTCCGCCTCATCGTACCCTGCCTCTCCGGCTGATCCGCAAACTGCTTATACTGTATGATTTCCTCCAACTCGCTCAGCATCTGCGCCCTAACCATCGTGTTATAACTCCTCCCATACGCCTCTCCAACCAACCCTCCAAACTCCGGGTCCAAGAGGTCTCTCGCGCGCGTAATATGCGTGAGCGCCTTGGGGAACTGATTCTGGTGTACGCTGAGGATGGCTCGGTAGAACGACTTGTCGGCCGAGTCGGCGCGCATGGACGCGATATAACTGTCCATACTGTCCCAGTCGTTCAAGCTCCAAGCCGCCGCCGCAGCCATAGGCGCAATCTCCCTCCTCTCATCCGCGCCCGCCCCACTCCACGTATCCTCGACCTGCGCACTCAACGCGTCCCATTCGCCCAACGCATGTAAACACTTCATCCTCCCCAACACCACATCGAACCCGGCATCTGGATCTTGCTGCGCTCTCCTCTCATAAACGACCAACGCATCGTTCCACCTCCCCAACCTCTCATACCACTCCTCATGCTTACTAACGTCGTACTGTTCCCGCGCAATGCTGAGCGTACCCCACGCCGCGTCTTGCTGCTGCAATCGAGTGTTGACACTAATGAGCGCCTCGATGATCGCGGGCGAACTCTCGGCGAAGAATTCTAGCTCTTTGTAGTGTAGAGCTTTGGCGTAGGCGTGGTACCGCTCCGCGATGGCGCCGAGCGTCGAGTTCTCGATGGGAAGTCGTTGGTCCTCGTGTTCCATGAATTCGCAGAGGTTGAGTAGGCGATGTACGAGCTCGGACGGCGTCGTATCAGACGTGATCGCAAACTCGATCGCGCGAACCAGGTCCTCCTGTATACACCCGTAATCAGCACTCCCATCCCATAACTGACAATAGGAAGAATCACGTACCTGATACTGCTCGTAAAGTTCCCTCCAACAACTGATAAACGCCGCATTAAACAGCTCCCTCGCAAGCGGCGGATGAATATCCACCAAGCCCATACAAGCCCTCAACGCATGACTCGGACTCTCCTTCATGAACTCCACGCTCAACCTATGCATCCACTCCAACCAATCCTCGCGAGAGCCGATGGAGGAAGTATCCCAAGCCTGCTTAAGATGTTGTTGGTTAACTTGCATCTTAGCCGCCTCGGCGGGCGCGCTGAACTCGGGAGCTTTAGCGCTTTCGCTCATGCTAACACACAAATCAGCACATAGCCTCGCATAGTCAATGTATAAGAGGAATACACACATGTACTCCAGAGCGCCAAGCTCCTGCGGCATCCTCTCCCCATTCAAAAGCTTGCTAATCAACCCATCATACTTCGCGCTCCCGAACCTCGTCCTCCTCAACACCTTATCAACAGTCGGCACGAAGATCGCATAATCGCTTCCCAGCTGCATCACCAACGCGCAAAGCGTATCCAGCACCGCGGCTCTAAGCTCGTTTGCAGCTGGTCCGCCTCCCGCGCCTGGTCCGTTCGGTGTGGCTCCAGTGGTCGTCGCGCTTGCGTTTGCGCCCGATGTCGACGAGCCGGTCGATGAACCGGGGTAGGGGTTGTTGAGCACTCGGACCAAGGGATGGATGATACGGCTCGCATGCTCGCTAAAGTTAACGCGTGCAGCCAACCCATCAATAGTCAACACCGCCCTCTTCCTCAACGCCAACGGCGCGTCGCTCCTCTCGTAAGTCCTAACCACAATAGGAATGACCAAATGAAGATACTCCTCGATATTCGCCCCGAAACTCAAGAGAGCGTCAAAGACCTTCATCTGCGCTTGTGTGCGTTTGTCGGCTGACATTCCCGAAGAAGGTGCGGAGGATTGGTGGTGCGCGGGAGTATCGTCGAAGACGCGGAGCATGAGGGGCAACACGGCGGGTAGGAAAGGTTTGAATTCAGCGTCTAATGCTCGTCCTAGAGCCTCGACGAGTCCAACAAGAGGTAACTGTAGCGCGCCCGCGCTCGCGTCCCATAGATCCGTAACAAGCTTGAACACGTCCGGCATGTAATTCCTCACATGCTGCCTAATGATCCCCACCAATATCGCCAGCTGCTGCAGATGGAACTCCTGAATCCTGGCCCCATTGGCCGTGCGCGCTACCGTACAGAACGCGGGTACGATATCAGGCAAGAAAGTTACGCATTTCAGACCTTGGGTCTTGAAGATCGACATTATAGCTTCGATGACTATATGATGATGCGTTTGAAGAGCGGTATCTTTGAGAATGGCGAGTAAAGCGTGTATGACGACCGCTTGATAATAATCGTCGCTCGCACTCGAGCTGGCGTAGGCTAGTGCGCCGGGCGCAGCTGCTGAAGCAGGCGCAGGATCGGGAGTCGTAAGATCGTCCGGTCGTCCACCGCGTCGTCTGTACGGATCCAGCGCCCCAAGCGTTCCCAAAACCTTCACGACTTCTCTCCTCAACCCTCCCCCAGCTCCGACAACAGCACCACTCCCTCCCTGACCCCCTTCAGCCCTCAACAACCTTCCCAAAGCAGGCAACAGCTCCGGATGCTCCACAAGCGGCTCGATAACATACCCCGTAGCCGCGCACACTTGTCCCAAGGTCCTAAGCGCAGCATCCCTCTTCCCACTCGCACTATCATTCAACTTCCCCAGGACGATCTCCATAAGCTCCGGTACATGCGGACGCACATCTTCACCTCCTACGACCGCGAGTTCACCGAGACACATCAGGACGTTGGCCGCGACCGTCGGGTTCGAATCGGACGCTTTGCCTAGTAGAACGCGAAGCATTGGTAAGGCGTAGGGCTTGATTAAGCGCGCGGTTGCCGCTACGAGTTGAGTGAGAAGATGTGTGCATTCTTCACGGGCTCTCGGTGCGGGAGCGTACTCTAGCTCCGTAAGAAGCTGTACGAGCGCCTTCCTCAAACTCGGCATAACGTATGCGGGATTATGCGCCGCCAGACGTCCGATCAAGCCTACTGCGAGAAGACGGTTCTCGAAACACTCGTCGTTGAGCGCTATGAACAGACTGCGGACGTTCTCTGCTTGAGCGAGATGTCGATCGAAAGTCTCGTGTAATCCTCCCAATACAGCCGCGCGAATGGATGGTTCGGGGTCCGCGATTCCAGCTGTTAAGAGTTTGTCGAGGACGTCGAAGATGACTTCTATACTGTGTGATGAAGCTTGGTAGCAGATAGAATCGCGAGCAAAGACTCGGCAACATGTGAGAGCTGCTGCACGGCGCAGAGCGGGCTCGTCAGAGTCGAGATACTGCAATGCGGCGTCACGGACGAATTCGGCGAGTGCGTGACCGGAGAAATCGAACGAGCCGAGTGTGTCCAGGGCGAGGACCAGGAGCTCTGTACGGTTCTCTTTCTGTACTCCGTTCACTTGCGCCTCTGACGAGCCTGGTAAAGGCGGGGGAGCGCCCAGAGGACGATAACCGTGTCCTGTGAGGATGTGCGAGAGCATATCGAGTAACCGATCCTGGATCGTCTTGAGCAGCGGTGGGATATGACCCGCAATAGCCACCAACGCCTGCCTCAACGGATCGCTGAGCCCACACGCGAACATAAGCTCAAGTTGGTCGTGCAACAGCTTCGTCAAGTTCGGTCCAACGGCACTCGCCAGCATACCCACACACTGGAACATAGGCTCCTCGCTCGTCTGTTGAGCCGCCGCAGCCTTCTTACTGTTCCGCGCCTGCAAACCGGTCTTGATGTGCGCCATTATAGACTCGAGGAAGGGTTTCATGTCGCTGTTGACGGCCGTGGCTACGTGCCCGATAGCGATAAATGCGATGGCGCGTTCGGGGGGCTTGTCGAGTTGAGTGAGGAGATGGGCCATGGCGTGATGAAGGAAATGTTCGGCGAAGGTTTGGGTGTCGTACGTCGCTAGGGTTGGGATAAGCGTAATGACCATCTTGCGAACGAGAGCGTCGCGTGCGGTTTTAAAGCGCAGGATCTGCTCGCCCGTATCCAGGAATGTTTCGCGCATGAACATTCCGCCGTGCAGGAGGAGTTCGCGGTAGGTCAACAACGAGCCATGGAGGACTTCTGCTTGGGGCATCTTGAGCCCTGCCTGGGCGTCACGGAGGATGCGTGCCATGTGCGCATTTGGAGCCGTGCGTTCGCGTTGTGTGATTATTTCGAGACATGCGGCAAGAAGCTCTGCGGCGCCTTCGCGTACGATAAGGCGTGCGTCGCGGAGGGGGATGAGCAGCTTGTCGAACACGAGGTCGATGTGTGCGTGAAAGTACGCGGGCGAGTTCCTGGCCAACTCCTTTAATATCAATACTCCAGCGTATCTGCCCGGCTCCTGTTTGTCGCCCTGCAACAGTCCGATCGCGTACGGCACCTCCTTCTCCATAAACCTCTCCCCGAACCCCGGCCCGCCGATCTCCGCGATCTGCCCCAACGTCTTGCTCGCGGCGAGCATGACATTGATGTCAGGATCTGGGAGTAACGATTTGACGTAGTTGAAGAAACGGTAGAGGTTGCGTTTGGACTCGAGCCCTTCGTCGCCGTCCAGGTCGAGCAGGTGGTCGATCGCTTGGACGCCGCCCAGTTTGTCAGTCACAGAGGTGGCGTGGATGAGCTCGAATATCCGTTTGTTTATCGAGTCGTCCCAGAGCTTCATGGCCTGGTCCGAGGGCAGCTCTGCGACTTTCGTGCATACCTATTTAGAGCTGTATTAGTGAATAGTGTATATGCATATATGAACGTGACATACATAACGGCGGAGGTCGAGGGCAGACTGTAGCCGGGTCTCCGAGCTCTTTGATCTTAGACCCTGGAATATCTGGTTCAGGACGTCTGCATGGGGCGCGACGGCGGCGGAGGCCATGGCATTAGAGATTGGGAGGAGATGGTGGGAAGAGCCAAGGTCTGTGGCGTTTCAGACGCGTCAAGCTCTGATCACTACGACCACTATGGCTCAGAACGGCGCTGGCTCGGGAAACGCCAACGGCGGCATCGTACCCACCAACAGTGTATCTACGGGAAATGGGTCGAACATTAAGGCCAGGATAGACCCTTCGCTCACGGTCGCAGAGGTAATGTTTATATATTCGTTATTGAACTGTGATGCTGAGAGTGTAAGAGGTTGTGAAGCAGCTATGCGTGAACCTGCAAATGAAACGGCCCGCATCAGACTTTGCGCTGAGGGACGAGCAGGACGAGCTCGTGACGGACCAGAACCTGCGGCGAAAGATCAAGACCAAAGCCCGGCTGAAGCTCGTCAACGCCCCCCACGTCGAGGCCCAGGAAACCGTCGAGAAGCTGCAGAACACAGGCGAGAACGCGAGACTGGTGCTCTTCAACCTCCAACGGCTGATAAAAGAAGACGCTTTCTGCGAATCTTTCCTAAGCAGAGGCGGACTGCACCTGCTGGTCGAGCACATCCACATCTCCCACGGCAACACCCTGGCCTACGCATTAAGCGCCCTCCAGAACCTCATCCAGCGCGACGACGGCTGGGCTCTCCTCGACGGCGCACTCATCGCACGCGTCGTCGACGTCCTCCAGCAGCCCTCCTCGCTCGTCAATGTCTGTCGCCCGGCAACCGCCATCCTCAAACGTCTCGTCGAAGCAGACCCCTCCGCCCAGCCTGGACCCCTCCTCGCTTCTTCCTCACGCGGTCCTCCCCCTCCCCCACCAGGCTCGGTATACAGATTCGGCTTTGATGCCGTATACGAGCATCTATACCGCGCGCCCAATGCTCTGGACACCATTGTCTCGCGTATAGGAACGGCCGATACCCAGTTGGCTTTACATTCTATAATGCTGGTCACTGCCCTCCTCACACACGCAACCGACGCACACTGGGACGCTCTAACGGCCAGACTAGACGCACTGGGTACAGCACGCGCCGTCGTACGTCTAATGACCAGCCACATGATCGACGACCTCCGTTCTACAGTCCTAGACTTCCAATCCGCCCTCGCACGCGTCTTCTACCGTAACAAATCAACCTACGTCCAACCCGACTCCGAACCCGCACACGCAGCAGCCTGCCGTGCAGTTCTCGCCGCCGCACGCGTAGATTCCTGGGTAGACCTCGGATTCGCATCGAACGACCCCGCACGCGAGTTCGGTGAAGTCGGCGTTTTAGGGTTGTACTGTTTACGGAACTTGGCGTTAGATGACGCAGATGCCTTTGCACGCGCAACGGCCGAACAACTCGGTCGTCCTCCATCACGCCGTTGTCCCCTAGCCCGCGCATCCAACGAGATCGTAGAGCTTCTCTCCGAACATTGGGCCATATTCGCTCCGGGCTACGCCACGTCCCCATCCTTCCAACCTTTCTTCTTGAACTTTTACAAGATTCATACTCTGGCTTTTGCGTTCTTCTTGAGGATATGGGATGAGGCGGGTGCGGCGCAACATGATTTTCAGAGGGTCGTGGCGTTGGTTAGGAGTCAGGTTAAACTTGCTTTGAGGGGGGAGAGTACGAGGGAATGGCATGAGATGGAGGATGATTTCCGAGGAGCTGGGGCGGAGTATAGGCTCGTTAGAGAACGACAGATGAAGGAACTTGAAGAGGAGGACGATCTGCTATCCAAAGTCCCCATCCGGTACATCCGTTTCCTTTCTTCCATTCCCGTTCAAGTGCTGACTCAAACATAGGAACCTCCGCGAGAAACTGACCCGCGAATCTAAAGAGTTCGTCCGCCAACAACGTCTCCACTGTCTAACAACCGGCGCCTGGTTCTCCCTCGGCGTACCCATCTCCTCCCCCCACCCTCGCCGCCCAGCCCGTCCATACCGTTTCCTCCGTCTGGACCGTGGAATGAAATACCTCCATTACGTCGACGCCACATCCAAATTCCCCGTCCGCGACGGTCTGGAAGACTTACCCGAACGTATCGAACTATCCCTCGTATCGGAGATCGCATTGGGTCAATGCGCGTTGCCGCCTTCGGATTCGGCTTCGAATGGGACGATGCATAAGGCTTCATTTGCTTCGTCGCCTGTGGGTGGGACGCTTAGGAATAATCGGAGGAGCGGACAGGGTAATGGAGGAAGTGGTGGTGGAGGGTTGGGAGCTAGTCCGTTGAGTTTCAGCCTTATGACTTCTGAAGGCAGCGCGGCGGATTTGGTCGCGCCAGATGCGGCTCGGTACGTTCCATCTCCTCTGACTTCCCCACTCTCATACTGATAGATGCGACATAGATGGGCAGATTGGACAGACGGCTTGAACATGTTGCGCCGCGACGGCGGACATGTGGGAAGCGAGATGACGGCTGGATTCGTTCAAGCTTTGACGGAGATCGGGTTGAAGATCAAGTTGCTCGGTACGGACCCTCTACTTCCCTCTTCCTTCTCTCTTCACCCCGAGTCTAATGCGAGCGTTGGCGTTATAGATCTATCAGGAGACAAAGTCGAGATCCCCAGCGGACTCAGCGCCGGCGCGCCGCCCGTAAACGCCGACTTTTATTTCTCAGATTTCTACGATCCACAGTAAAACGGGTGCCCACCTTCCTCCTTTTCGCTTTTCCGGGACGACGCAGGGCGTCAAGTAACGAACTGCGAGCATCTACTTATTCACTATCTACGCTTATATATCCCTATCTCTCTCCTTCGCGATCCGTCATTTGTTCGGCCGGTATGTGGCTGTTTGTGATACCCCCTCCCCCTCGCCTCTCGTCTCTCTCGCTTATGAGTGCTGTATACCGCTGTCTTGCTCTGCTTCGAATGTGTCCTGTCTCTGCTAGAAGTGAATCAAATATGCTGTTTTCGTTCAGGCTCGGGATGTAAGGTGCGGGTGCGTCATGTGGGGAGATGGTTTGCGAGTCTGGGCTCTACTGTACCCTTCCCATTACGGTGCACTATTCGCGCGGGTACTTAAATCAGAAAACACACGTGACCGCAAATGGAGATCTGTGGTAGTCGTTGGTGGGCTGCAAAGTGGCGTAGACGGATTGGAGGCACCTGATGAAAATGTAGTAGTGAACAGGCATACTGGTTTACTATATGTAGCGCGAGCGTATGAGCGAACCGGTAAGTGCGAGACTGTTAGAGGCCGTGAGAATTGCATACAATGGGCACGTTGCTTGTGTGGTTGACTTGCCTCGCGCCGCCGCGACGCGCTTTGCGTCTTGCCAACGACCACCAACCGCCGGTGCTTGTCCTCCTGCTAGGCCACCGACTCTCTCAAAGTCAGCTGCACCGTACCCGCGACCACATACACTGGCTTCGCGTGTGAGGCTGTCTGTCGCTATGATGACCGCCGAACAGATCCTCAATACACATCTACTCACGCTCAACGCGAAAGACATGGAAGGTATGTCTATTGCACTATACGAACAACCCCCCTTGCTTAGAGGGCTGACGACTTTATAATTAGGGAAATGGCTCGGTCCTGTACCAATTGAGAAATGGCTGAACGATTTCCGTCCGACCAACCGCAAGCAGCGGAGGGAGCGACGCATCCTGTTCAATACGATCAAGACGACCGTCAACGGCGAGACGAACTTTGTACGTCTAGTCTACTCGTAATTGGCGGTAGCGGTGTGCTGAACTGCATGCTACTCATAGGCAAACGTTATAAACGAGAGCGGGGTGCTGAGGGACCTCGGGCTCTGTTGCAAGGAAACGCACAACATCTTCGGGCGCGACGTTACCACCGACGCAGACCACACCCTGAAGCTTGCCCCAGGTGCCTCCTTCATTGGCAACAAAGACCTGGAAATGGATCTCGGACACGAGGATCGTCTGCAGCGCCTGCTTGGGGACGTTCTGTTCTTCGGTGATCTAAAGGGCAAGAATAGCCAAGACCTTTGTTGGGACCTCACCAGCGCCGAGGAACGCGAGCTCCTGGAAATCCTCGCCGAAGAGCTTGACAAAGCCGAGGAGGAATCTTTCTTCACTCGAGGCAAATTCGCCTGCTACGCTCGCGCCATCTGCGCGAACAGTCATCGCACCCATCTTTACGCCTTCGTCATCCTGCCTGACTTCGCCCGCTTGCTCTACTTCGATCGTAGCGGAGTGGGTTACTCGTCCCTCTTCGACTGGAAGAACACCGATATTCTGGAAGAGTTTATTGAAAGCTTCGCCGAGGCTACTCCCCTCCAGCGCGGTATCGACACGTCGGTCACGAATATCTCCGCCCAGGACGATCTGGTGGACAAGGCGCAGACGATCTTCACGGAAGCGTACGATGCCGGCGACGTACTACCCGATGAGGTCACTTGGGACAGTGTCTTTACATCACACGCGAGCAAGCACACGACGTACTGGCTATGTAACGTGTACGACGAAGCGTCTAAGAGCTTTCATCGCGTCGTGACGCACCGGGCGCATACCTCCTCCCCATACTTCGCAGGGCGCGCCACGCGCGGCTACATCGGCGTCGACATCGATGAGGGCGTCGTTGCGTACATGAAGCGCAGTTGGCGGATCGACGATGCGGCCTTCCCGAAAGAGATTGACAACTATTACTCGTTCGCCACCAGGACCAAGGAGGGCAAGTCGGTGCCTCACTTGCCTGGCTGTTACTTCGGTGGCGACGTGCCGCGCGACTCGGACGAGCTCGCCGCGCACTACTTCGAGTGGAAGAAGACGTCGAAGCCGGGGGAGACGTGGACGCTGCCTTCGCCCATCGAGCTCACCAACACTAGGACATCCAAGTACGCGGACGATGTCAAAGTCTCCCATCCGAAGATCCGGCGCGGCGCCTCCGCTCTTGGGCGGGCAGATCTTATGAAAACCCACACGGAGATGACACCATACACCTTAACTGTGACGCTCTTCAGAAGAATTGGGAGCAAGCTTCGCGACTTCAAGAGCACCCGCGACCTCTGTGTCGCGTTTCGCGACGCTATCGAAGGTGCGTATCAATATTATGCTCCTTGTGTAGTCCCGTAGTTAACCTCGTCATACCCATCTACAGCGCACGAGGCCGCTCTTGAGTTGAAGAATGTGCTTCATCGTGATATTAGCGATGGCAACATCTTAATAGCCAAGGTAAAGGGGGAGAAGGGCGAGGTAGAGGGGTTATTGATCGACTGGGACCTCTGCATCGATATCCAAAAGTTTGGCGCAGCGCGTCGAAAGGGCCGCACCGTGAGCTCTCTCCGTTTGATCCCTATTGATGTGCTGTCTAACTCTTCATTCTTTTGAAGGGTACTCGGGCTTTTATGTCTGCCCGCATGCTTGAGCAGCCACGCGGATTCGTGCACGATGCCTTTGACGACCTGGAGTCTTTCTGTCATGTCTTTCACTCGCTTGTACGTCCAGCTATTATCTATCCACGTTGATAACGCCTCTAAGCATCCCGCAGGTCTTTCGCTTTAGACATACCATACCGTTAAACGAGGGCCGCAAAGCGGATCTATGGGATGCCATGAGCCGCATCTTCAACCCCGATGACAATGATATGACCGCCAAGTGGGCCGCGAACGAGAAGCGCAATTTCCTCAGTGGTGTTGTAGGGGTGATGAACAGGGCTAGGAGCTTCACTCAGCCTAGTCAAGTCAGGAATATTATGGCCGGGCTTTCCAGGCCCTTCGGCCAATACTATATTCTGCCACCGACCCCCTTGGAAGAGGACGAAATCAGTGAACCTGGAGTGAAGGAGGATCACGACGCCAAAGTCGCGGAACACAAACGCGAGGTCGCCAGGGGATACGCTATGTGCACCCACAAGCATATGCTGAAATGCTTCAACGCCAGGATGGTCTCCGATACGTCCTGGGCCAAGGATGGCCCAGCCCAGGACCAGTACCCACCCCACATTCGCAAGGCCAAGGCACAAGACAAGGACATCGATCTCTTCTACAGGGAGACGGAGGGCGGCGTCAGTATTAGCACACCTTCGAAAGTCGAGCGTGCGCCCTCGAGGCGGCTGTTTCCAGATATCGATTTCGAGGACGTCTTCGGCTCACGGTTCTATGCCGCCGGGTCTGACTGCACGAGCAGCGCCTACACAAACGATGCTGCCGATGACAGCGATAGCGATGGTGTAGATGCTACTGATGTCGTCGACGCTGATTCTGCTGACGAGATCCAGGAAAGGCCGCGCAAGAAGCTGCGTATGGGGTAAGAGTTGCTGGCTTGCTTCATCAGGAAAAGCCGAGTTCTATCATAGATTGGTAGCAAGGTAGGTAGCCTACTTAGCCTACCTAGTCTCACGAGACCCGCGCAAGCCATCGGTAGGCTCCATAGGCTCGGTAGGCCCGGGCATCAGTACGCGATCCCATGTACGATGGGTGTCAGGTAACATGGCTTACATTAGAACATGCTCTCCGTACATTGCCCAACATACGATATTCGGGCTTGTATCCGGGCAGGGTAGAGAGTGGCGAATCTGAGTCGGAGGTGCCCGCGAATGTTAGTGACGCCGTGTTACGCGACGCGACGTTGATGCAACGCGTCACCGCGTTCGTCTGACGGTCCCTCTCTCCTCCTCCCACCACGCCTATATCTCGCCTCCATCCACGCTCAGTCGAACAAGGAAACCTCTCGCGAGCTGAGATAATGGTGCGCCGAATGGACTGTATACACTCTTCGAAGGCCTTGCTAAGACTGGCTGCTTTGCAGGCACGAGTCAACGTTCGCAATCACGACAGCTGCTTGCAGCATCCTATATCAATCTGCCGGTACGTCTGCATGTACTCTGAGAATGCTCGACTGCAACTCGGGCGGGGAGGTGCGTCCTCGTCGGGGCAGCGAGAGCTAATCAGCGGGCGCTCCACGCGACCCCACAGTCCGCATATAAACGGCGCGCGACTCGCGTCGACGGCAACTCGACGACTTGCCTCTTACCATCACCACCACCACCACCACCACCATCGCCCACCACCACCACCATCGCCCACCACCACCACCATCGCCACCACCATGGCCTCGTCCCCCCTCACCCATCTCGCCCCTTGGCCCCTGGCCCCTCCGCCCCTCGATCCCTGCCCCCTACATTTTCCCATCCCTGCGCTTCATGGCCGTACCTTATGACCCTCATAATGACTGAGTACGAGTACGTAGTGCCCTCGAACAGGCTAGATGTCGTGCCCGTCTTCATCCCATCTCGTGCCAGAGTAGTATGTACCTGCCTGTATTGTAGTTAGACACGTCAATCCCATGCGCTTGATCCTATACCCCATGTGTAGCCCGAAAGCCTAAAAGCCAGTGAAAATTCTCAAAAAAAGATTATTTATGCAGTGCTGCGATATGTGAGGCCAGACCTAGGGAGGATTGGCCCCTGCCTAGGTGGGCTATGGCACATATTTAGTCTAGCAGAGGTGCGTGCCCACCTACGGAGCATACCTTACCGGGGGCTTTCAACGGCACCTATCAGGCCTAGGTAGGCTCCCTAGGCTAGCGAGCAAATTCCATTTTTCCTGATGTTGAGTAATGTTGGACTGCAGTATATATAAGCTCGAACAATCTGATAAGCTCATATGCTTCTATATTATCCTACATCTTACTATCTTGGCTTATGTAAGGCATTTCGGATAATTTCTTGCGTGCATACGTTTACATATGCATCAGACCATCCATATCCACTTCCCTTCGCAACAAAGAACTGTTCACAATTCCACCATCGGTTCGGTCTGTATTGGCTTGAGCAACGCGCTATCATTATTGAGTGTGTGATACCTCGTATAGACGAACTCGAGCTAGCGTTAAGTAAATATTAATATGATGCGCGAGCGCAGTTTACAGCTGTACCAGTATCCGCGTCACGTACTACGACGAGCTTACAAGTGCCGGGCCTGACTCTCCGTATCTACTCTCGCGCGCTCACGTGCCTACTTGTGTGTGCTTACAGTGGAATGACACGAAATGAACGACAAACGCGTGTCCGGAACTGAAGCTACACGACTGTGCGCGTCTGGGAAAGAGATAACACACGTGATCGTGATGTGGCTGCGAGCTAGCAGCGCTGTGGCGTGAGCGAGTACTAGGAACTGGGTGCAAGCGCATACACAGACTCAGTGAGGCATCAGCTTGCAAGTCAATGTGAATATTATAGTACGCCATTAGCAGAAACTTCGGGGAGAAACGCGGACGTCCTGCATATGTCAGCGTGGGAAACGCATACAATGGGCACGTTTCTCGTGTGGTTGATCCCCTCGCGCCTTGCGTCTTGCCCTCAACCACCAACCACCAGTGCTTGCTCGTTCCTGGCGTGGTTGTGATCTCGCCTTCCAGTATATAAGCCCGTCTGTGCTCGCTTGACGAGGTGTGCGTCTCGTCTTCTCCCGCCATGAGCTCACCAGGCTCAACCCCTCCGCGTTCGCCTAGTGCCGCCCCTTCCTCTCCTACTTCACCACCGAGGACTGCGGGATCACCTTCGCGCTTATCGAGCCACGAAGAGGAACTCACTGCTGTACCGCCAAAGACACCCACCAAGCCTCCTGCGTCGCCGGAGGACGGCGCTAAGCGTACACCTGCCTCGCGTCTGAGGCTGTCCGTCGCGACATCGCTGGTGGGCAAACTTATTAACAAACATATCGGCGCAGAAAATACGAAGGATATGGAGGGTATGTACGGCTCTGGAAAGCGTCATGTTCACGAAGCCTAATGAGTTGTAACAGGAAAGTGGCTTGGACCAGTACCCCGTCGTCAGTGGATGAATGACTTTGGCCCCAAGTGTCAGTTGCCAGATGGTTTGGATGCGCTGCCTATCAAAGACATACCCGGATTCCGTACCATGAAGACTACTGTCAAAGGAGAGGCGGACTTTGTGCGTCATATCATGTTATCTCGCATGCTTGTACTTACATTCTCCTCTATGTAGGTGGACGCCATCGACAGCAGCGGCATCTTTGAGGAGTTTCTGCTGTGGTGCAGGGACACGCACGAGCTTTTCGGGCGCGACGTCACGACCGATACCGAGCGTCACTTCCTTCTGTCTCCTGATATCTCTATCCTTGAGAGGGATGACATCAACATGGTGGCCGGGGATGAGGAGCGTCTAGAGCGTCTGTTGGGCGAGATTGGGGTTTTCGGAGACTTGAAGGGCGATAACAAGCAAGATCCGTGTCTGCACATAACGTCCCCGGAAGATCGCCTCATTCTGGACGTGACCGAGTCGTCTACAGACACGCAGGCGGCGCGCCTCGTACGCGGCCAGTTGCTCACATACGCGCGCGCCATCTGCGCGAACAGCCACCGCACCCATCTATACGGCTTTGTCGTGCTGCCTAATCATGCCCGGCTGCTGTACTTCGACCGCAGTGGAGTCGCTTACTCTGAACTCTTCAACTGGCGCGATGAACCCCTCTTCGCCGAATTCTTCCAGCGCTTCGCTCTCGCCACTCCCCTTGAGCGCGGTATTGACACATCGGTTCAGAAGATCCTCGCTTCCGATAAACTGGTCGAGGACGCCAAGGCTATATTCAAAAAGGCGCACAAGGCCGGGGATGTTCTCCCTGATGAGATCACCTGGGACAGCGTTTTCAAGTCTGTCAAGTCTCCTAGCACGACGTACTGGCTATGCAACGTTTACGACGAGGCTACCAGGAGCTTCCATCGCGTCCTCACATATCGGGTTCACACGTCGTCCCCCTACTTCGCTGGTCGCGCCACACGCGGCTACATCGGCATCGATATCGACGAGAAGGTGGTGGCCTACATGAAGCGTAGCTGGCGCATCGACCTTGAATCCTTCCCGAAGGAGCGCGACATATACCTCTCGTTCGCGGAACCAAACGAGCGCGGCGAGACAGTACCGCACTTGCCTGGCTGCTACTTCGGCGGCGACGTGCCGCGTGACTCGGACAAGCTCGCTGAGCACTACTTCGAATGGGTGGATGCTGGCAAGCCCGGTGGCGTTTGGACGCCTCCTTTCGACATCGAACTCACCCGCACCGTGACGGCTGACTATGCGGACACCCATGATAATATTAAACGTGGCGCCTCTGACCGCACGGACCTCACTGATGCCGACATCGAGATGATCCCCTACGTCCTCACCGTGACGTTGTTCAATCGGATCGGGAGCAGGCTACGTGACTTCGGTAGCACTCGCGACCTTTGCACTGCTATACGCGATGCACTTGAGAGTATGTGGAAGTTATGTTCGTGCTAGTCGTGACTGGTACTGACTAGTTTATTTCTCTACAGCGCATGAGGCAGCATTCCGGTTGAAGAATGTCTTGCATCGAGATGTGTCTGACGGCAACATCTTGATAGCGAAGATACCAGGCAAGAAGGGCAAGGTCGAGGGATTGCTGATCGATTGGGATCTGTGCGTGGACATTGTGAGGTTCACGACTGCGCGCCGCAAGGGCCGTACGGTGAGTACCATACATGCTGGATAACCCGCCTCAACCTTCTCACTTGTATATAGGGGACATGGGCCTTCATGTCCGCGCGTATGCTTGAAAAGCCCCAAGACTTTGTACACGGCGTCATCGACGATCTCGAGTCCTTCTGTCACGTCGTACACTGGCATGTGAGTTATCTCTACGCTATACCGTTAGTCACTGCGATGTTAAGACTGGGATTAGGTCTTCCACTACCGTCACACGGTACCGCGAAACAAGAAATCCGACTTGCTCGTCCACATGAGGCATGTCTTTAGCCCCGGCAACCAGGTGCTCACTGGCGAAGCTGGTGCGAGTGCTAAGAAGGTATTCCTCAGGGGCGACGCACAGCCCTTCACTCTCGCTACAGAGAGTACCACTCCGCTTGGCCTCCGGGAGATCATGCAGGGACTCTGCGCTCCCTTCGCAGACATCTATGCCAGCGTGCCCAAGAAGCCAGCGTATCCCACCACGGTCAAGATGGCCAAGTACACGCGACTGCTCGAGGAGCACGAGGCCACCATCGCCGAAGGCATCGAAACCTGCACGCACGAGTACATGTTCCAGGTGTTCGATCTCGCTCTCGGCGACGCAGCCAAGTGGGTTGGCGACGGCCCCTCGCAGGACATGTACACGCCCGACATATGCCAGGCTTTCGACAATGGACAGCACATTTCCGATTACTACAGGGATACTCCGACGGGCGTGAGCGTCTATAAACGTTCTCAGGCAGACATATTGCCGAAGCGTACGCTCGGCGACGAAGACGTCTTCGTCAGCGCCACTCGTGTCTATAGCCCCGGCTCGGGGCGCAGCCAAACCGAGATCCCTACTGCGACAGGCCAACCCGCGATCACCGCGTTGAACCACCCTGAGCTCAATCCCCTGAGCATTCCCGAGCCCAGGATTACAGCAGACCACCCTGAGGCCAGCGACACATCTGAAGGCGCGCGCAAGAGGCAGCGTACTATATAGGGACGCTGTAGGCGGGCTGTGAAGTTGTTATGACATCGTTTGTTGTGAGCGAGATTGGGGTATTTGGCTTGTCATGTAAACCGTTCATTGTTTTTGGTACTGTACAGAAATTGTATTGCTTGGTCTTGAGTATGTCACTGTCGCTCTTCCAAAGAAGGAGACGGCTCTTGTGATACATAGAGGCCCAACGCTCGGTGTGCGCGTCTGGGAAGGAGATCACTAGTGGTGTGATTGCGTCGAGTACAATATATTCTAGACGTACTCTCTGCGCCTGAGCCCCATCATCGTTGTAGGCAATCATAGATACTGATATTACAGCAAATTGTAGTCAAACCCGCCGATTCCTCCAGACACTCTCAAGCCGCATATTCATCAATGACACTCCTAGGCGGCGTGAACACGCCAACCGGCTTATACTCAATATCGAACCCGAACGCTTGCGGTCCACCCATCTCGAGCCCACGCGGCGTAGACGTCCACTTGTCCGAGCCTGCAATGCCAAGCACGAAGACGTGGAGGCCGTAACGGTAGTCGGACGTGCCGAGCGCTTCGCCATTCGCGGCATCACACACGCAAATAAGGTCGGGTACCGTCGCAAGCACCTCCTCCGTCCCATCGGTATGAATGCGCGTGGCGACGAGGTTTTCGTTCTTGAACGGAATAGTCAGTCGGCCTCCATCAGCGGCGACAATGGAGACTTCGCCGTAAAGATGTGCTTTCAAAAGTTTGCGCTCGACAGAAACGATCTTGCCTCTAGAGGCATTGGGTCAGCATGCGCTATTCCTGTCGGGCGGAGAAAGAGCGCGGTACCTAAACAACACCTGTGCCGTCGCGGGCCCACCTACAGCTTCGACTATCGCCTCCGCGACGGCGTCAACATCGCTGCGCGCGCGGCAAATTGCAACTGCGCGACCGACGCGCCACGCCAGGGAGATGGTGTGCTTTACGGCCCATTGCTTGATATCCTTGCCCGAGTATGCACCCTTTGCGAAACCCGCAGAAGAGCCCATCTCGGCGATCGCAGCGCGGAACATACGTTCAACCATGCGCTCGGATGTTGCATGGGTTATAACGAGCGTATTGCCATTGCCGTCCGCCAGCACATTCGGGAGCGCGTGCGCCTGCGGGCCGCCTAGCACTACAGGCGTCGTCTGTTCCAAAGTCGGGTTTGCGCGCCCCATAAAGTCGCCATCAACGACAGGAACGTCCATGTTTGCCGATGCACCGAGAAGGAAAGCTAATACTTCATCAGCGGCGAACAAGGGGGAAAGGTAAAGAGATGGACCTTGCAGACCGTTCAGGCCACCTATCTCGAGAGCAATCATCGCGTCCGGTTGTGAGCCGAGGATAGCCCAAGCGGCGCGTTGCGACTCCATCATCCTGTGCGGTCTGTCAGATGCGTCATACTGATAGTAAAGCCACATTGACGCACTGGTCACCTGCGAGTTTCTCGATGACGACCGTCGGGCTGCCCATACCACCTCCGCAGCCTACGCGCGCCCCATCGGTGATGTCGTCGACAGAGACAACACGGATGACGCTTCCCTTGCGCATGAGCTCGCGAACGCGCACGAACTCAGAGTAGGGTGCGCCGCCACCACCCGTGCCAAGGATATAGCAACCAGTTGAGATCCATTCGAGATCTCGCTCAGAAATAAACCATTCTCGCGCTGCGGTGACAGTCGGTCGGTATGACTCGAGTTCAGACAGAGTCGGCAGCGAGGGCGGTGCGGAATATGAAGAGTGTCGTGTATCCGATGATCGTGCTGCAGCTTGTCCTGTATGGGCGAACGTCGGGTCGTCAAGAACGGCAGGTGGCAGGCGCGAGAGGTCGAAATCGCCAATGGCCTTGACGATGAAGCGTGCCTTGTTTGCAGCATACTGTATTGGGATCACATCGATCTCAGCGAGCTCGATAGCCGTGCGCAACGCGCCATTCTCGATCGCGCGCTCGATGGCGAGCTTTGAAACTTCGTCGAGGACCTGCTGCGTGGTTTTATCCACGGTCGGTCGGACAGTATCAACAGTGCCGGATACACGCGCGATAGCTAGAGCTGTATAAGCGAACTAAAGTCACACAGATGTGAGATGCGCAAGACATACCTGCGCCAATGGCGTTAGCAACTCCAGAATACTTGGGTTTGATGACCTTGCTTGCGCCCTTGAGCTGTACTCCCTCTTCAATCAGCATAGCGCCCTATTAAGCCCATCAGCTCCAGCACACTATCTCAATAAGAAGAAGGACCCTCACACCCCCGACGAGCAAGACAACAATATCCTCCGCCTTCGTCTTCATTCTATCAATGATGCCCTCAAGCATTCCATGCAGCACGGCACGATATTCATCTCCATGGGCACGTATGTCGACAGGCACTCGCGTGGCGTCACCGACGTGCATATCTACGGTAGACGTTGCCACGGCGTAGTCAGTAGCTGTTGGTATGTTGCCGCCGAAGACGAGGGCGTCGGTTTGAATTCGGAGGCCAACGGAATCAGGTCCAATGGTGACTTTCTCTCCTCGGCGTACAACCGAGCCGCCGCCGAGACCAATGCTGCCCACATATGGCTCAGTCTCCAAACTGAGAGAGCAAAGGTAGAGACATACCTCTTGACATCTGGACAAGAGAAATTCATCCTGATCCCTGCCACATCTGTAATAGCCGCTGCTTGGCGGGGTAGGCCATTAGGCAGTAGCACTCCTACATCTGTTGACGTTCCGCCAATGTCGACAACAAGTATCGGCTGTTCAGAGAGTTCCAACTCATGGCGGACGAGGAAGGCAGCACCGGACATGGAGTTGGTCGGACCAGAGTTGAATGTGCGTATAGGCACCCGAGCAGCAAGACATGCAGGTAAGAGCGTGCCGTCGTTCTGTGCAAGAAATACGGGGCATGACAGGTGAAGGGAGCGGGCTGCACGTTCGAAAGAGGCTATGGTCTCGCGGGCGAAGGGTAAGATGGAGGCGTTCAGGAGCGCAGCGTTTTCGCGCTCTAGATAGCCAAGGTTGGCCACTAGGTGTGCCAGTCAGATAAGAACTAAAGGGAAAGCATGGAAAGACAGACCATGTTTGGAGAGGACGACGTCGGCGTTGGGGTAGTACTTCTTGATCCACTCGCCGACACGCTCTTCCTGCAGCTCGACGACGTCGGCAGGCGAGAATATTCCATTGACGACGATACTCTTGATGCCTTTTTGTTTGATGATCGCGCATTGTTCTGCTATCTGGTCCTCGACGACATCGCGAATAACGTCGCCGTCGATCTCAAGTCCACCATCGACAAAGCCGCAATGCTGACAGATAATGGCCTTCAAGTCGGCAGGCCAGTCGATACCCGGATATTGCTCGTGCGAAAAGGGCCCGCAGAGGCGTATGACAGCGACAGGCGCAAGCCGGGCGGCGTCCTTCTCGATGACGGCGTTGATGAAGTGCTGCCAGGCCGCGATCAACGCTGATCAACGCGCCACATCCGAACGCAAGTCACTGACTGCTTACCGTCGTGCCAATCGTCAAACTTGCAACTTGTGCCGCCTCAGTTTGTCCTTCAGCGAGTAGCTTCTCAATGCAAGCAACGATGCCTCCACTCGGATCTGGTGTCGTTGGCGACTTTTCGTAGGCGAGAATGCCGTGGTTAGGCGAGCTGGTAGCAGAGGAGTCAAGGAGGACGCCATCGGTGTTGGTGCCGCCGACATCAATCCCAATGCGTATGCTTGTGTGTACCATGAACAGATCGGCTAGGAGGGTATGGTGAGATAAGCCGGGAAGTGCACCCCATGCTCTTATAGATAGGCGTCTTTGGTTCGGAGAGGTCGGCGTTTGGGAATCGTACCGTATACGGCATCTGGCGCTGGACGACGCAGAAGCCTTCGTGCGTACTTAGATCCCACGGAGAGTAATCCATTAAGTGAAAAGCCTGACTTCCACGTACCGTCGTTGAGCTGCATAGAGAGCCACCTACAATGATGACACATGCACTCAGATAGCCAGTGGTGTCCATGAGAATCAGAAACGCGTCGTATATAGTATTGTACACGACGAGACATGCAGTTGATGCAGTATGTTACAGTGCAGAGCATCGGAAAGGGGGCGTGCAGTTGATGCAAGAGAAGGGTATGCAGTTGGATGCAAGAGAGAGAGCAATGTGCAAAATCCGGGGGTCGTGACAGGGTGCTACAGGGGACAAGAGTGATGCCGAGAGAGGGGAGGGACAACGGGGGTTGAACCCGATGAGATTGTACGGGGAAATTGTAGGTAGATGTGGAATAGAGCGATGCTAATATTTAGAATACAATAGGCGATTCGAAAGAGCAGGGTCGTAGGATGGGCGAAGGAAAGCGAGGTGCAATTGAAAGCGAAGGGTCGAGATGAACGAAGGGATGCAAGGCGTTTAGGCGGTACCGCCTTCGTGCGCGATGGCGTCTCCGTTGTGGAGCAGATGCTCGGTCCCGTTCGGGAGGACGACGGCGTCGTTCGGGTGTGTGGAGGCGTACTTCTCGCCGGCAAGGAAGAAGGGCTTGAAGATAGCTTCCTGGCTCTTGTAGTCGTTGTGTACGACGTTGACAAGCATCAATTCGTCCGTAAGACCCGTGAGGAGCGCGCGGCTGGAGCTCTCGAGCTCATAGATCTGCGACCACTGACGCCAGAGCTCGTAGGCCTCATCCTGGAGAAGGTTCCGTTAGCAGGTATGTAGATAGAAGGCCGTAAAGGTGGTGTACCTTCCAAGCCATGAAGCTGATCGCCTCGACGATCGTCGGCTGCACGATCTCCTTGCCCGGAAACACGCCCCATGTAACAGCGTTAGGGCCCTCCTGCGTATTGTTCGTGCGCAAGTCACCACGCTTGTTGATCACATAATAAGTGACGGAGGGATCCTTCTCGAGGTACGAGATGAGCACGTCGAGGAGCTGCGGGCGAACGAAGAACTCGAGGTATGCCTTCTGGTACACGTAGCCGTTCGCGGGACCCCAGCCGAAGACAGAATCATCTGAACGTGCACCATCGACTGCGGGCTGAGAGTTGATCGTAAGGAAGCCAAGCGCATTCATGCGTGCTAGCAGCGTAGAGATCACGCTCGTCTCGAGCGACGGCGCCTGGTCGCTCCACGGCAACGCGGGGAGTTCACTGGTACAGAACCTGCGGAATAGCGACGCAACCTCAGCGAAGCTTGCCGGGTAACCCCAGAGGCGCAAGGCGTCCTCACGCGTCTGCTTGATCGAGGCACCATAGCCGTCGAGATCACCATAGGCAGGAGAACGTGAATCACCGAAACGGCCGTTAGGGTACTCGTCCCAGTTCTCCGTGCGCGTGAGGTATGACTTGGTGCGGTTCGCCCAGAAAATAGGCCGGATCGTCTCAGAGCGACGAGAGGGCGTGAGTGACTGGCGCCACGGCAGAGGCTTCAGCGTTTCAACGCGCGGTACGAGGTTCAGTTCCTCGAGCAGCATGCGGCTGCCGCGCTCGAGGTTCATCGTGTAGAAGTGCAGGCCGCGGATCCCCAAAGGAGCAGCAAGGATCTTGCGGCACAAGTCTGCAACAAGTCGCGTGCCAATTTCGCGGACCTTCTCGTCGTTGTTCTTGTGCGGCTCGAGTGCGTCGTGGAAGGACTGAGGAATGTGGGTCTTGGCGAGCGATGTTGCGCGCTGGAAGCCGTTCCAGGTTTGAATGGGCATGATACCGGGTACAATGGGGATAGTGATGCCAGCTGCGCGAATGGCCTTTACCCAGGAGATGAAGATGTCGACGTCGTAGAACATCTGGGTGAAGATAAAGTCGACACCGGCATCAATCTTCTCCTTGAACCACTTGATCTCCTGAGCACGCTCCTCCTCGGGCAACAGCATGTGCTGGGGAAAGCCAGCGACCGCGATGTCAAAGTGGTCGCCGTAGTTGGCGCGGATGTGTCGTACGAGATCGATGCCGTGCTCAAAGCCACCCTCGACGGATGTCCACTCGTCGCTGCCCATGGGCGGGTCACCGCGCAGAGCGAGAATATTCCTGCAGCCGGCCTCCTTTGCCTCCTTTAGCGCGATGTCGACCTTCTCCTTCGGCATGTTCGTACATGTCAGGTGCATGCATGTCTCGATGCCGATGTAGCCCTGGCACGTCTTCACGAGCTCGGCCGTGAGCTCGGATGTGCGTCCACCGGCATTCCTGCGCCACAACATCAATAAAAGGACAGCAAGCTTAGACATTCGTCCAGCGCATACCATGTAATGTCGACGAACTCTGGGCCAAGCGCGCGCATACGCTCGATACGGTCCAGCAAGTTTTGTAAACCCTGTTCACCCACGTTTCAGCACCCACAGTGTGAAGTATGATCCTAAAGGGGCCTACCTGCGCAGTGCGGGGCGGGAAATATTCGAAGGACCACCAGACCTTGTCCTCCTTGGTCGCCTTCTCGACCTTCTTGCTAATCTTCATGATGCAGACGATGGAAAGAAAGAAAAGGGGTAGTCAGAAGGTGAAGACCGAGCCGCAGAGAGATAAAAGTCAAGAAGCAACCTTCAGTCCGAGTCTCATCGCGCACAACAGGCCGTCTTACACGTGCAGGCCACGATCTCAGTCTCGATCGTACGTTCGGCCGAAAATGAGCTTGTCTCGAACCACCATCCTGCGTTCGTCTAATTGAGAGCCTTATGCGCGCCTCTTGTTTGTCCATGTCCAATACAACCGTAGGGTCATTGCTATCTGTGTAGGGTCTGGTCTACGTTGACGCGCAAGCAACATCCGTCAATTGTGGCCCTGCTGCGCCCGACGATGTTGGATTGGGGCTCTGATATCTCTCTGATATATCCTAGTGCATTAGAGTCTCTGAGTGCACTGCTTCGTACGGAGATCACCCATCAAACGCGCTGGGGTGTCGACCTCTCCACAATGCTGTTCGTAACGACGTTTTCTCCGTGTATACGTCGCAGGTCACAATGTATCTGCGTTTGGAAATCAAGGGTGACGGACAGCCATCAGAGCACGCTCATGAACTGTGCACCGCGTTCCGCCTGACTCTGGAGCACCAAAGGCTGACGCAACTCGTCGTACTGATGGGCGTTGCGATGAGGGTCATCGCGTAGACTGTATATAAGCTCTGGCGGCTACACCGTCCAACCTCAGCTGCGCTCTCCTCCCCTCCAGGTACTGGCTACCTTTCGTTTTCTTCTCTCCACGACTTTTTCTTCTTCTTTCTATATCGTTACGACCCCGGTTCAGTCACCCGTCAATCGCCTTTAACGAAACACGCTCACTCTCACGAACACCTCGCGAACCTCAATCTATCCTAATATCCACATCTTCATCATGCGCGCCTTCACGTCCTTTGTCCTTGCCGCTCTCGCCGCGTCGCCGGCCTTTGCTGCTCCGATTGCACCCATCGAGATTGACGGCCCTATCGACTTCCCTACGTGAGTACGCTTTGGTCTGTACAACACAGCACAGATATCTAACGATGATGCAGTGGTCGCGTTGGCCCGACACCTCTCAAAGCCCGCCAGGGTGGCCCCGTTCAGGGCCTGCAATCCTCCCAACCCGTCGACCTGACCACCGATACCACCGCATCCGCGTCTGCGCCTGCCTCCACACCATCCTCTCAGGCATTCAACATCCGCCCAGGCTTCGGACCCGGACCCGTCATCCTTCCTCGCGAGCCTCTGCGTCCTGTCTCCTTCATCCCAGTCTCCGCACTGCAGGGCGCACAGGGCAAGCGTCAGTTCCGTTACGGATCTTTCGCCAAGCCTGCTCAAGGCCCGACTGGCCAAGGACCGGTTGTGAAGCGTCAGGAAGCTGAGGCTGGCGGAGAGTCTGCCGAGGCTACTGGTGCGGAGACCTCTGGCTCTCCGACGGAAACCGAGGCGGGCGCTACCGCGACTGCCACTGAGGCCGCGACTGCCACTGAGGCCGCTGGCGCTGCGACTGCTACAGAAGCAGCTGGTGCACCGACTGCCACCGAGGCTACTGGTGAAGCAACCGGCACCGAGGCTGCTGGCGAGACTGCGACCGCTACTGAGGCAGCTGGTGGGGCTGAGCCCACTGGGTCAGCCACTGCCTCTGCAACCGGCACCGAGGAGGGCGGCGCCGCGACAGCTTCTGGAGCGGCCACCGCCCCTGAAGCTGGTGCATCCGGGGCTGCAGAAGCTACGGGTGCTCCATCAGGCGAAGCTCCCGCTCCTACGGGCACTGCCCCCGCGTCTGGTGAGGCCGGCGGTGCCGCTGGTGCCGCTCCCACAGCAGGTGCAGGCGCAGGCGGGCGTCCTGGTGCGGGCCTTCCCTACGGCGGCTACGGCGTCAAGGGCCCTGGTCGCATGTACGGCTTCATGAAGGATGGGTCGGTTGTCCCCATGGGTGACGCGCCGGCCCAGTGATTACGATGTTCTCGAAGTGTTTGTTTATCATTGCCTCTAGTTCTGTATTCTTTGTAGTTTGTATCTGGAGTGGAATTGAAACGGCCGATTTCTCTACATGCTCTTCGCGCGTGTTCGCGAGCAGTTAGCGTAACTCACGTGTGCGCGATATCGGGCTTCCGGGGTTCGGGCCGCTTGCAGGCCCCCGCCCAACCCCCGCCCATCCTGTTCGCTTGCTCCTTGCTCCTTGCTCTTGGACTGTCATCCTCATCGTGTGTATCCTGACCAGCTGAGCTGAATAGCTCAATAACAGCAGTGACTACCGGTATATGGCAACTGCGCGTACCGAGCATCTGAGCGAGCTGACTGCGCATACGTGCGTAAGTACTTATTCACTGTGCGCACTTTCAGCACTGTCTGCAGGCGTCTCCGTCTGCGGGCCTGCGCACACTCTTCTACGCAGTTGAGGATGTTCCTCGAAGGCGACTCTTATGGTCATGAACGAGCTTATGGAAAAGTGCGCAACGAGCTGCGCCGCGGTGGTGTGCCAAAGTCCATTGAAGCGCGCTAAACTATGCTGTTCTACTATAAGAACGACATGCTCGATGTTCAACCGACAGTCGTCGCTGCGAGCATCCTATCATAGAACTCGCTACCTACCTCACCTTTTCTACATAAAGCCATCACCATATACGATGTCTTTCGCGTTCAAGCCTGTTCCCCTCGTCTTCAAAGAGCATGAGCGTTCAATTTCCGATGAATCTTCATATTGTTCTAGTAAGCACTCGCATGTGCCTCTGTGCTTTGTCTTGATCTGACTTCGCGTCAGCGTCCAGCAAGAACTACGGCCTCGCGGCGCCTCGACCTCTCGCTAATGACAACTGTAACGGCGAGCCTGCCGGCACAACATCTGGGCTAAACATCAAATTCAGTGGGACTAGCGGAGCTCCTTCAGCGACCTACCTCGCTCGGAGTCGCTAGACTACTGCATGCTGACTCGACGTCAGTGATACATCATCTGCTATAGCGACTGCTCTCAAAATCACTAACCGCGCTAAGCAGATCATCGCCACCATGCAGGTCCATTGCAAACACCTACGCTCACGGGGCTCTGGACGTCAAGCTCTACATACCCCCGTCTCGGCACAGCTCGATGCGATGGCACCGATTCGCGTACCGTGCTGTCGTCCAGGAAGGGCCCCGTGCTGTCGTCCAGGAAGGGCCCCTTATTGCAAGGCTTGTCGGCCAACGTAGACAAGCCTTCCAGTCTCGATGGTACTTTGTCTGTGTGTAACGTAAGACGCGGCTATTTATACAGTTTTGATATGTACATATCGGGGAGGAACGTATTGTTCCTAATATATACGGAGCGCGTTGATTTTCATGAAGACTTATCCGAGTTCTGATAAACCTTATCGGAACGAAGCACATTTCCTTTCAAATTTCTCATGATGAAGCCTTCTTAATCCGAGACCACGATCATCCTGCCTCAAGCGTGGACCCGCTGTCTATGCGAACGTATTCCGCGCCGTCGAAGCGAGAGGATGAGTAGTGTGGATGTACGTTGCTTACATAGTCGTCAAGCTTGCATTCGAATCGTGCTCATTTGACGTCTGCAGAATGTCAACCACGACTGGTCCTCCGACTGGCCCTGGAAGCACTGTTATAGATGACCAGCATGGGTCCTACGGACTTCTTCTTCTGGACGTTCAATCGCTCGTGGAACTGCGGTCTCTCCCTCCCATGAGTGACTGGTCTCGCGTGCGCACACTGGACATAACGATTCACTCAGCCGATGATGCACTCGCTTTACGTCTCGCTCTTTCCGACCTACACATGGGCTCTCTAGAACGTCTACATATCGTCTCTCACTGCTCTACTGTTGAAAGCCATTTCATCCTCCCCTTACGTGCTCACAAGCTGCAAAAGGCGTCATTCGCTGCTATATTCATTGATCTCGATGCTCCATCCTTGAACGAGCTAGATATCACATATGACTCAAGTGAACCGCTTCGTCCATCTGCTGAAGGCCTCTTGGCAACGCTCGAACGAAGTTCTCGACTTCGGCGCCTTGACCTCACGGATTGCCTCCCGGCAGTATCCGAGCAAACAGAACACTCGTTGAGCCTGCACCACCTCGAGTACATTTCCCTCACCGAAAGTGCCAGCTCCCCACATTTACGATGTAGCTCTTTTTTGCGCTTCCTGTCCTTTCCATCATCTACTGAGCAGCATCTCTCGACGGTGGACATTGAGGATGCGTTGGATCTCCTGTGTGCGAGTGCACCCCGAATATGGGCAGCAAACATGCCTACCGGAGTTCAACTGGACGTCAAATCCGGTTTCATTGGCTTCAACTTTTATTCCAATGTCCACTCTCATCGCGAAAAGGACGATGTCCCCCTCAATAACGCTAAGATGAGGGCAGAGATATCCATAGGCGTCAAAGCTCGTCACCTGCCGCCTCTTATGTATGCGTTGGCCTCGTCAGTTGACCTCACGACGGTCACGACACTCTCCCTCCACGACGATACGAGTCCACAGCCCGATGATGACGGCGCTCACTGGCGCTCTGTGTTTGCATCCTTTTCGAGTGTATGCGTCTTGCATCTCGCTGATACACGCGGTGCACCGCAGCCTCTGCTTCTGCTCGCCCTCGGCGCGTTGAGTGAGACTACTGCATACGCGGACAGTCGTCGATCGACGTCGCCTCAAGATGATGGAGAGTCGAGTCCTTCCGAGGAAGATGGGGTCTCTGTGTCATCGCGTAGTACTTCCGCGTCCAGCGACGGCAGTATCTCTGGCAGGGATGACATTGGCGGCGAGGTTGGCTCTGGAGGCTACGAGAGCGATGATTCACGATCGACCACGGACTCAAATGGGCCGGAGACCTCGAGTATCGAGCGACCCCCCACAATTCTGGGGACACAAACCTACCATCCTGCAGACGAAGAAATCGCGCCATTCCCTATGTTAGCTCAGCGCCTGCGCCAGCTTCAGCAAACTATCTTCATCGAATTGAATCCTCCCAACGCAACAAGTGGCGATCTTTTGGGACCACAGGCGCCTTCAGAGGAAGGTATAGAAGGTTCTTACGAAGGCCCTCAAGAGGCGGAGGCACCTGCGAACCCAGAGAACAGTGCATCTGAAACGTCTGGATCGAGGGATGGCCCTTGTCCAACCGAAGACGAGGCAGTCGCCCCTGATGTCGATGGGGATGATGCCATGTCGGGAGAGGAGCTTGTGCTACCGGGCCTAGACATTCTTTGGCTTGCCTCACGAGCGGAGCATCCCGTCAACGTGTATACGTTCCCTCTGGAGGCCCTCGTCCGGGCCTTGACTTCCCGTGCGAAGTCCCACAGGAAGGCGCCTGCTTCACGAAGCCCGCGCACCCTTCGCATCGATGTGGCTGTTGCGCTACGCGAGCCTGGAGTGACCGAGCCCCATCTCTTAGAGGCGCGCGTCCGCTTTCCGAACATCCTGTGGACAGATGGCTGAGGCACTGTTGGCCGTGGCGCTCGTATAGATAGCGCTGACTCTTTCTAATGCCGCACATACCCATACGTATCTGGTACACATCCAATCACAATCTTTATGTACGCTTATTCCCGCTACTACTGCTGATACCCCGTAGAGACTGGAATTGATGCGTTCGAAGTTCGACGAGTGCTTCGCGATCCCGTGACAAACACGTCGGGTCTACCTTTTTCTTACAGTACTGCTACTCTGTTGTGATGTCTTCCTCAACCCGGGTGAAATCGCGCGACCCATAGCAGTTATATCTATTGTTATGCATAAATCAATCACTGGAGAAGAAATACAGCGACTTTCAATGCTGCTTATAACCATCTTGCCTGAAGCGGCAAAGTGATGTCATCGGCTGGCAGGACCTTGGTGCTGCGGCCACCAAAGAATGGACGCTGCGCCGCGTCTCGCGCAGGGTATAAGAGTCACCTTAGCTTTGACCACCACCATCATACTCTACTGTACCCCACTCACACCTAAGAGCTATGGCGCCCTCTCTTACAGATCTTCCCATCGAGGTGCTTATCGACAACGTCCTACCGGCTGTCGATCTAGCCGATCTTGGGAGCCTTGCGGCGACGAACAAGTCTATGGCCACTATATGCGCTGACGATACCTTCTGGAAGCGCAAGTGCTTAGAGGACTTCAACTTTCACAGCGGAGAGACCGCTCGCACAAGTGGTTGGAAGGTGCTCTACCGCGGACTGTTCCGCCCGAGGATCTTTGTTTGGGGGTACGTAGTAGTACATGGCATCTAACAGACAACCTCCACTCACAGCCCCTTCAGTGAGCGGCATAATGGACGGCTCGGCATGCCTGAGCTGCCGAAAGGTCTCGGAGCGGGGGTGCCGTATCCGATCGAGCTTCAGATCCCTGGGCATCGCATCGTTTCTCTGGCGGCCGCAGGAATGTATGCACGCGCCGCTACTCGCTTTACCTTGCTCTGACGTGTCATACCATAGGTCATTCTATGCATTGGACTCGAAGGGTCTTATCTTTGCATGGGGTACTATGAATGGCGAAGGCATGGCTTTCAATTCAGATGGCTTCTCTGTCGAGCACAAGACTGCGGCTGTCCCTCACCAACTCCTCATGCCAACTCCTATCCGAACTCTTAGGTGAGCTGCGCGTGTGCTGCGCCGATTACTTTCTGACACATTCATAGCTGCGGAAGATTGCACACGCTCGCTTTAGACGCGAAGTCTCAAGTGTGGGCCTTTTGCAACTGGGGCAGACCATTCCGATTGGCATCTGCTCTCGTAGATTGTTCCTCACCCGACGCGACGCCAGTCCAAGCCGAAGCTGGATGGAGCTTCAGCGCTATACTCACACAATCTGGCGACGTTCTCGTCTATTGGCAGGGCTCTGGAACTATGAAGCGAGTGTTCGACGAGCAGATGTCACTCATGGACAGTAACGAAGAAACGAAGGCAAGAGCGGACGACGAGCATAGGATCCCTTGCGCGACCTGGGAGACGAAGCAAGACCCCTTTCACTTGCGACCGATCCCCGATCTTCCGGTGCTAGCGAACAACGGTCTATCCAAGGAGGAGAATGTCGAGCCTACAAAGCTCGTCAAAATCGCAGGGATGGACAACAACCTGATCGGGGTCACCAACAAAGGCCATGTCCTAAAGTACCAGGGCTTGGGTAACGAGGAGTCGTTTACAAGCCATCGCTGGGAATACGTGCGTCGTAACATTCGCGGATCGGCTTGACAGTCACTAACCGCAGTGCTCGCAGTTGCCTGAATTCAGTGACATCAATACTTTGAGACGCAACACGGTGTATGCAGACGGTCATTTGTCGGCACCAGAGACCATGCGCATTACCCATGTAAGGGATCTCGAATCGCTTGCTCTGTGCGATCCTGACCAAATTGTCACAGATCACCGCACACTTCCACAAGTTTGTTGCTTACTCCACGGGCTCGCGGTCTGTTATCCTTGTGGGCAACTCCGACACCGGGCCTCTCTCCCAACCAGAGATCATGCCCACCCTGCAAGATCGAGGCGTGATCAACGTCTTGCTTGGTGATTACCACAACGCCGCCCTGACTGCAGACGGCAGGCTCTTCACTTGGGGTAGCTACTCAAACGGCGCATTGGGACTCGGAGACCCTCGTCAGTTGCCCGCCGGTGTTCCAGGCGGATACGAAAACGAGGAACGGCGTAAGCGAGTACTGGCTCAGAGCTTCGTGTCCGAACCACCGTCCGTTCCGGAGCCGGCCGAAGTTCGCTTCGACCATAATGGGGAGAAGGGCAAGAAGTTCGTGTTCGCGGCTACCGCAGGGGGATGGCACACCGGCGCGTTGGTCATGAGCCTAGAGGTGCGTCGCGGCTATGTATCCATGTCCCTTCCCTGACCTTTCGCGCAGCCCGAGAAGGACAGACTTGAGGAACGTGAAGAGCAGCGGATGCCGGGCGCTTTTCCCAACCAAGACAGAGAGACCGTGCATCCCCCGCCCGAGATGGGCCACACCTGGGGACCAGGCGAGATGCCAGGTTTCCCAGCACCAGCAGGGGGCGGGTTCCGTGGCGGTATGGGTGGGAGGCTCTTTCGCATCGGATATGCTGGTAGAGGTCTGAATCGAGGAGCATATGGGCCTGGAGGTCGCGGTCGAGGCGGATCCCAGTGAGAGGGTGCGAACTGCAAAAAGGGAGGAACGATATGTTGTTGTACGATATCAGCCGCAGACGGGCACCATGTAGCATACATTCTTGTATATCATATTGACTTCGAGTTTACAAGAAGAAGCATCGCTCGCGAAGGCCACGCATACCAAGGGTATCCTGTGGAAGGCAGTAAGCATCTTCCAACGCGGAGAGGTGTACACATACCCAGTCAGCGGCAGTGAGCCATAGATCTGCCACTCCGTCCATCTTCCCGAGCACCGATGCACCCTTCCAGACAAGGACATGCGGATCCACATCCTTCGGCACAGGAAGTACAGTGATGCTCCGGGTTGCCTCCGTATGCCCGTTATTCACGATGGACTGTAGTCTGCGCTACCGAGTTAGTGCTTCCACTTTGACACTCCACAGAGAACACGCACCGGCTTTCTATCTGGTACGACATGCCCGGAATTTGGGACGTTCCACCAACGAGAAGTACACTACTAACCCATTTCTTCAGCCTTGGCTCATTCTCGACGCCGCGGCAGCAATTATAGATCGCGACATCTAGCGGAAGTTGGCTGGCTTCAAAAGGCACATCGACCTGGTGAACTGGCTCAACAGTTTCAGTGGGCGGCGGAGTCGTTAATGCAGGAGGATTGATTGCGTCGTCAGGGACTGCGTCGACGTCCATGCCGGCCGCGGGTGTCCCGTCCTCAGCAGGACCTGAGAGACGAGTCATGAAGATGAGCGGCACAGTTTACATCATCTCTCAAGCGCTTACCGTTCTCCGCGCTTGTCGCTGCAGGTGGAGCTGAACCTTCGGTAGGCTGAACTGGAGCTTGCAATTGCGCAGTCTGCGCTACGATCTTCTGCTTGTGTTTGTCGATAATATGCTTAGTTGAGATTATCATCGCGTTGGACTATGTCGCCGATCAGCCATGCATAGCACAGTTGCGAGCACGTTGCGTACCACAAGCTCCGGGTTGTACCCTTCCAGGTTCTCGCGCGTGTCGTACACATCGTCCACAACATCCGGATGCTGAATAGGTCTTACACCTATCTTTCGCCTCTCGTGCTCCAGAATACGAGGCTCGAAGAGGACCTGGAGATAGCTATCTAGGTCGATGCACGTCGCGCAGAGAACCGATTGCCTACCATAGACGAGATAATGATCTCGTCATACGCGCGCAAACCGTATTTCTCCGCAGGTTTACCGGGAGCACGCACGATGAAGTCGAATAAGTTGAGGGCGACATTGTGCTATCAAAACGTAAGTACCAATATCTGAAGACAGTCGGCGATGAATGTGAACCTCGTGTAATGTGCACAGCTTGATCTTGAGTTCCTCCATGACGCGCCAGTCGTACGAGCGGGAGAGATCGAGATCCTTGTACGGGAAGTCGACCTTTTCAAGCAAGTGATGTAAGAACTCGGTGACCGAGTCGCCCCCGAAACCTAAATGTAGCCTACCGACTTTCAGCGCTGCTAGACGCATGCGTGTGCAGTGCACTTACCTGGTCTCTGGTACAACCATACCGTCCTCTACGCATGCGATGCTGACACTGGTTGCACCGATATTGACGACGCATGCAGTGGAGAGGCCAGCTCCGTACGTAGCAGCAAGAGCGTCCTAAACCATCTTGAGCCTTCACCTTCACTCGATTCACGAGATGATATACCTGCTGCGCGCACATCTGCTTGAATCCCATCGTGACCATGAGGAGATGAGCAAACTCATGGAGATATGATCTCTCGTAGAAGTTTGGGATGATTAGAATGACCGAGTAGTTCTGTAGACCGTCAACGAGCGTTCTATCATACGTGGATCGTTTATTCACCTTGAAATCCCTGCGTTCAATGCCAAGCTTCTCGCTCAGAGTCGTCGAAATGATAGTATCCAGGTCATCGAAGATCATCTGCTTGTTCGGATAATCGCGCGTATTGAACCTGTTCCCTTGAATTGGGTTGCGCACGGTATACCCCATCTTCTGCGGGTCCGCAAGCCGAAGTACGTCTTCTCCAACAAGAGTATCTTTTCCCGGAGGATCCATGATGAAGTCGATGTGAAATGGGTCGTTGTCGTCAGGTATGATCTCAGGCTGGGATTGGGCGTTGAATGCTGAGGCCTTGCTCCCTGCGTCCGGTGTAACACGGAGCTTGTAGAATTCCATCCTGTTACGTAGGATCGAGTACAGGATGTCCATGACCACCTCATACTGTGAAACCAATTAGTATGTCTGTCGAGATGCTCTGGGTAGGATGACGTGCCGGCCATTCGACGGGAGGGTCGTTCGGTAACGTAGGGCGTTTAAGAGTTTCAAGATAGCGGGGGGCGGTTATCGGGCCTTCTGTACGTCGAGCAATGCAGTTTGGTACTGACACTGGGTTGATATCCGAGGCCCGTCCGATGCGTAGGCTACGAGAGCCAGGATCGATAACTATGACCTTAGATCCCTTCCTGCCCTTCATAGACGTCAGACAAAAAGCAATACAAGTAAAGTGTCTGGCTTAGTCACTTCTTCGCGAGGTGGAGGTGCAGCTAGACGTTGCTGCATAGCGTTCCGAGCCCATAACGTCTGTGTTTCCGAACGCAGGTAGGAACTACCTTGGTGCTTGGGGTTCAGACTGTGATACAGTCAGGCCTGAGTGCCATGTACAGAGAGGTGACGAGAAGACTGACGGCAAAGGTACGTTGAATAGCGAGTGTTTCATCCCCACAGTCTCATCGCGCTTAACATTGGGTATGCCGCGAGGCATCTTTACAGTGGCGCAGATTAGCAAGACGACCAAATAAGAGCAGACAGAGAGATATGGAGTTCAGGTCACAGCAAGATAAAGATATACTGTTCAGATAGCGGCAAAGTGCAAGAGTCACAGCAATGCGATACTACAGAGCAGGCGACGGTGGTTCGAGACAAGACGCGTCGACGCGTCGCGGTGGTGCTTGTTTGCTCTTGCACCCACAAGCGCCCACACTCAATGCCAAGTATGTAGATATACATGTTTGATTACGGTCGTCCTGGAAGGCAAACTGAGTATCGATGTCTTTGCGTAAGTGCGTAGCGCTTGGAATGTCCCTTGACTTCATAGCAGATAGCCTCTTTCTCCTTATGGTCATAAGCTGTACGGAGCGGAGGTCCGCCTGTGCCCGAACTACATGTACTTGAGAACAGAGTCGGCACTTCCGCTATCTCTACAACGATGGATAAACCTCCTCAACCCGCGTATCTGCCAACACCAGGCAGCATCCTCCGTCCCGACCCCGATCTCTATACCCGCATCGTACAAGCACCCCGCACGCTCCTCAACGAAGACATCATCCCACCGCGCTCGGGCCTAGCCTGGCGCGTACCCGCAGGATCCATCATACGCCTCAGCACACCCGAAGGCCCGCAAGTCGGCGATCTCAATATCTGGTCCGCGCACAACCCGCGCGAGCGCTTCTGGGCTTCGCGTACGCGCCAGCTTCACGCGACGCATGTGAGCACGGGTGATCGGCTCTGGAGCTGTTTGCCCTATCTGAGGCCGTTGTGTACTATTGTTGCGGATACACTTGGGAGGGAGGGGAAAGGCCATTGGGGCGATGGGCATGGGAGGAGTCAGTGGGGTGGAAGGTGCCATGATTTGTTGGGTACAAGATGTGATCCATATGGTAGGAGTCCATACTCTGTAGCGATATTGTCAGTCGCTGACAATAGTTAGTGAATAAAATGCTTACAGGACGCACATACAATCACCACTGCCATTCGAACCTTACGCGCGCAATCCAACCCTTTGGACTCGAAGAGTCGGACGTACATGACGTACTCAACGTCTTCCAGGTCACGTCGCTCGATGGTGAAGGGCGTTACTGCATGGAAAGTTGCCCGTCGACGCCCGACGACTACATCGAGTTCTTCGCCGAGACGGACTTGCTTTGTGCGTTGAGCACATGTCCCGGTGGTGATCTCAGCCGTTGGGGCTGGATAGGCGCAAAGGACGGAGAAGAGGTATCGGAGGAGGATGTTATGAAAGAGACATGCCGGCCCATTAAGGTACAGGTTTACTCAGTCGATCAGACAGCTTTGGCTGGCTGGGAAGAGTCAAAGACCAGCAACTATGCTGGGAAGCATGGCTTGTAATCGTAGATGATCGTCGTAGGCGTCAATCAAAGCGTGTTGCCCTGGGAAAGCTAATAAAGCCGTTGTTGTGTCTTGTTTGTTCCATGTTCAACTCTGAGCGCCTGCGTAATATCGGTTGCTTCCTGCGCTCACGTCTCCAAGCTCTCTGCCTTCTCCCGACTTCCGAGTCCGACGAACCGTCGACGCCCGACCCTCTCTTTGAAACTCACGTTCTTTACACGATTCTGATACGCAATGGGCTTCCTCAAACGATTCCTCTCTCTCGGCAGCCGCAAGGGCAAGAAGCGCCGCAACCAGCTCACCAGCGCGTCTACGCCAGGCCTCAACGATGTCCAACAACCCACCCGCAACGATAGGCGCAAGGAGGAACGCGAGCAGGAGGACGCTGCCAGGCGTCTGCTCCGCTCGTCTTCTGCGCACTTCACCGTCGTCTCGGAGATTGACTACTCCTCGTTGCCTCCCCTTCGTGAGTACTCTCTGAAAGAAAGCATTTAAGCTTCACTAACTTGCATACCGCTAGCGCATCCAATCAACAGCTTGACCCCCACTCCGACTGGCGCTTCGACTTACAGCCTCACGCCCACTGCATCTCCATCGCGCTCAACCGTGCAATCCCGAGGGCGTACCTACACCGTCAAAGTCCTCGGCCGCGAAGTCCACACTCGCTCCACGACATCCGAGTCCAAGCAACAGCTTGTGACTCCCTCGCGTGATAGCAGTGGCTCGCGTACCAACGAGTATCCTGCCATCACACCTCACGACGAGAAGCGCATCCACCGCCTTCGTCAGGACCCGTCCGTCGCGAGCCTGCTGGACATGTATGACACGCACGGACAGCTCGACTCGGCCGTTTTCTCAAACTCGCCTGACAAGCGCCAGAGCACCTCAACGTCTGAGAAGCGTCTCAGTCGGTCAGAGAAGCGCGCGAGCCGGGTTGAGAAGCGCTTAAGCAGGCAACAGTGTCAGGCTGAGGAGGTGGACGATGTCGGTCGCGCGCAGATACAGCGCAGTGGCTCGACGCTCAGACAGCTACTCGGTAGCCCTGAGCCTGAGCATGGCGATCATGAGCGTACCAGCTCCAACGAGGGTGACATCTCCTGGGCCGAGCGCTTCCTCGGGTAAGCAACCGTCTTTGCTCAAGTATATGATCGTCATGATCTGACACTTCTTTCAGGGAACGTGCTTCAGACAACGATTCTTCGCCTTCGGATGTCGAGTCGCCTCTGATCGAGACGCCCAAGGACGCCGCCTACAGGCTTCCAGCTGATCTCATCAAAGAAGCTGGCAATGCTACGCATGCAGACATCAACATGACCATCTCGACCGAGGCCAACTCCACGATGAACGCCTCCGCCTTCAACTCGCTCGAGGTCGAGTACAGTCAGACCAGCGACGACGTCAAAGCCGAGCTTGGATTGCCCGTGCGCCCATCCACGCCTGCGACGCCCGCACGTCCAGCGTCCGAAGTGTTCGGTTTCTTGCTTGAGCGTCGTAAGAGCAAGAGTTCGGCGGCTACGCTCCTGCACTCCACTCAGGAGCCGGAGGAACGTGCTCTACCGCCGTTGCCAACTGGTAGCTCGGCATGGACAGCTACAACAGTCTATAACAATGCACTTGCTGTGCCCGAACAGCCAAGTCCGACGCATTCGCAGGCCAACACTTCAATGTCGACCGATGCGCCCTCATCTGCTGGCTCTATCCTGGACGATCCTCCTACTCGCGCCATGATTGTCACCCAGGCACGAGCACCGACGCCCGTGCTTCTGCAGCAGGCCCAGCGTGCGGTCGAGGTTCGCCAGAGCCGCATTCCTCGCGGTCCGCGTGCCCAGTCCAGCCATTCCAGGAGTCGCAGCTCGGTTAGCATCATTGCGAGCAATGTCGACACGCACAGCACGGGTACGAGCACATCCACGACGCAAAGCTTTGCCACGGCACAGAGCTTCAACTCCATGCAGCCTCCGCCGACTCCCGCTACCGAGCCCAAGACGTTCATTGACGAATTCAAGACTCCCGTCAAGGGCAGCACGCGCATCCCCACTGGTCCTCGGGACGCTCTGCGTTCAGGCGCCGGTAATGCGATGACCCCTCGCGCACCTGAGCAGTCCAAGATGCCATTTGGCCTCAGTCAAAGCCAGGGTCATCCAAAGACGCCCAAGGCAGCGATTGGGCTCGGTCTTGGACATGGTCAACCTCTCGACCGCGACGCCTACACACCCGTCCCGGCGCGCCGTGGTAATAGGGAGAGGCGTATCGCTTCTGCTGCGTCCGCACGGAGCGTCGACTCGACTCAGAGCAAGCGCTCGCGTATCCCGCGTAAGAGCAAGGAGAACGCTCTCGACTTCGCATCCGTTGCTCCCGCTGAGAAACTTCGTAGCGAGAACGCGCGTCCTAGAACTCCTGATGCTGCAACCCTTTTCGCGGGCGCTATCGATGCGGACAGGAGCGCAGAGCTGTCACCTGTTACGCAGAGGATGATGGCGGACCTCCGCGAGCGGCGTAAGCCTGTGCGCGCGACGGGGCAGATGGCTGAATTTGTCTCTGCTGCGCCGCGTGAGTGAGTGCCTCACTACTGATCTTATATCCATGGTCACGACCAGCCATGAATACTACTGCGATACCTCCTTCAGCACATGATGTTGAATCTCCCTCTCTCAATGAACCACCTTCCTATTATTCCGCCGCGATCCACCCTTCTCATGTCCCGCTCTCAACCCCGCTTTCCATACCGCTCTCGAAATCCTATCTCACCTATGAAACAACATATGCTCTCCCTCGCTTCCCTCTCGCACGCCTTCTTACGCTCTATAGCTAGCTCGATGCTCTGAGTCCCGTTCCAATCATGTTTCGGGTTGATGTTTTCTTGTCTGCCAGTGGCTCGCCTGTGGCGATGTACTTAGCACTTAGCTTTATCTGCTGTGTACATGTTTTGCAGGCTGGAGCTTGGTCTCCGTCGAATTATATGCGCCGTTCTACGTATGCTTGCATGGAACATCGAAGGATAAATCGACTCGTAATCGTTCATAGCAGCCGTCATCAGAGCCCGATGTGGTCGTGGCACATCGCGTGGCACTCGAGCACGTTTGCCGTACCCAAACGTCCCAAGCCATCTTTCCGTCGTCCAAGTGCACCTGCTTGACAAGCAGGAGGATTCGTTCCAGATCCCAGGAATCCCGTTGACCAAAGTAGTCGCCTATCTCGATCAACCTGGCGGCAACACGCCTGAGCCACGCTTTGTCATCTGCTTCCGGCGGACCTGCCGCCGCCGTGCCGCATCCGTCCAGTTCCAGTCCTCGGACTCCTCCTTCGTCAACCACCACCTCTTTCCCGGCCAAATCTCTTCAGCGTCGTGCGCCGCTTACCCCACGCGCTCCATCATTCTTTGAAGCCATTGCTGCTGGTACCGAGGAGGATTACGAGATGAAGGACTATGCCGGCGCCGACGCGCGATATGCGAATGAGGATGCGCGGTCGGAGAGGAATGCGCTGCTTGGGCCCAATGCGTCGGACGATGGCATCGAGGTTGTCAAGAAGCGGGACGGGCACGCTACGCTCACCAGCTCCGTGAGCAACCTCGCGAATACCATCATTGGCTCGGGTACGCGCCACTCGTTGGACCTCACCCGTACTGTGCTAAATATTTGTATCAGGCATGTTGACGTTCCCGAGGGCACTCGCTTCGGCCGGAATCATACCTGGCATGATAACCTGCCTATTCAGCGGTGGTGTAGCTGCATTTGGATTGCACCTTCTGAGCATCTGCGCGCGCCATGCACCACACCGACGTGCGAGCTTCTTTGCCGTTGCGGAACTCACATTCCCGCGTGCGGCCGTCTTCTTTGACGCTGCCATCGCGATCAAGTGCTTCGGCGTATCTATCAGGTATGTTCGAGTGCCACATATGTGTGAAGTCTGTGTGCTGATGAGTGGCGACAGTTACCTAATCATCATCAAGAGTCTTGTGCCGAACGTGGTGCAGAGCCTATATTACGACCTTGGTCATGGCGCTGTCCCGCCTGAATGGACGCTCAACGGACGGATATGGATCACGCTGCTCATGTTCATACTGGTGCCGCTGTGCTTTATGCGCCACTTGCACTCGTTGAGACATACGAGCTATGTCGCGCTTTTCTCCGTCGGTATGTGGTTTCTACGCGCAACTCCACGGTTTCGGTCACTGATCAGAATACAGCTTATCTGGTGCTTATTGTCATTGTGTGCTACTTCCATCCCCTCGAGAACATGCCGCCACGCGGAGAGGTACACCTCGCACACTTCACAATGGACTTCATCTCGACGTTCCCGGTACAAGTCTTTGCATTTACCTGCGCGCAGAACGTATGTCTATCACTTTGCCTCTCGTTTCCTCCCTTAACTTACTTTTCTGATCCTCGTAGCTCTTCCCGATATTTAACGAAGTCCAAACCAACTCGCAGGCGCGCATGAATACCATCGTCGGGAGCGCCATCGGCTCCGCGACCCTAACCTACGAAGTTATAGCCGTATTCGGCTACCTCACTTTCGGTAGCAACGTCGGCGCCAACATCATCGCCATGTACCCTTCCACCTCCCTCTTCGTCGCCGTCGGCCAGCTCGCCATCGCCATCCTCGTCATGTTCTCTTACCCCTTGCAAGTGCACCCCTGCAGGAATTGCCTGGACAAGGTCTTCCAGTTCGGCGAGAAGAAGGAAAAGGGCAAGATAGCCGCTGTAGAGGATGATGAGGACGATGAGAGCGCAGCGGATGAGGATCATGCGGGTGGAGAGATGAGCGCCGTGAAGCATACCGCGCTCACGTCTTTGATCGTCGCGGGCGGGTTTTCGATCGCCTATTTTGTCGATAACCTTGAAATGGTGCTCTCGTTCGTTGGCGCAACGGGCAGTACGACTATCTCGTTTATCCTCCCCGGGTTATTTTACTGGCAGATGCATCGTGGAGATCCTACGGCCAGCAAGGGCATGACGCGTGCGGCGCTTGCACTTGCGTGCTATGGTGGATTCATCCTCGTGTTCTGGTACGTTCCAATTGGTTTGTTTCGTGCTGCTGGAGGCTCACAATGACTTTAGCTTGAGCTACAACATTTACAAGATTTCCAACGGGTCGGGGCCCGCTGGACATTGAACCCGAATTGAACCTTGCGCGGTATTTATTACATGTACATAGATTATACTGTCAAGATCACACTCAGCGCTGAGCCCACTTTGGTGTTTTCGGCCGTTCTGACAACGCTTTGGAGATCGCAGACAATGTCATATTCACAGGTATGGGTATAAATGTTGATACTATATCACAAACAGAATCCAAGTCTTCCGAATCAGCGCTTTTCTAAGATACTGGGTTCGCGGATGTTGGACCGGTTGCTGTGTACTAGGTCGAGGCCGTCTATGGCAGCAAGACTGCGGAGCCACTTGAGAACACCCCAGGGTGAGCTATATCTAGCGTCATGGTATGGCCACCACAACTGCAGGGTAAACGGCTTGATGCGAGCGCGCTCGCGAAGATTCTCGAGTAAGCGTTGTTGAACGTCCCGCCAGGTCAAGATCTCGTTCTCCGGATCCGAAATGCTGAAGCGATTGAGAGAAGGTAGGAAGAGTGAAGGAACTTCATAATACGGATCTATCGGTGTGGCCAGAGCTTCGCAGAACCCTTCGAAGTCTTTGCATGTCATCCGCACCATTTCAATGTGCGGGGATAAGCGAAACCGCTGGTGCCAAAGAGACATGGACATGCTCCCGCCGCGCAACTCGAGGACCAAGATGCGGAGCTCGCTCAAGTCAAGGCAGCCGATAATGTCCAGGACACGCATCGACTCGGGGCTAAGCCCGTTCCGCGATTGCTGGTAGTCAACTTTGGCCAGCCAGCTGGATTTGGTGTCGGCCCGGGGGTCGGGGGCGGAACGCCTTGGGTCGGCCCGGGGAGCGGAACGCCTTATAGATCGCGGAGATTCGATGTAAGTAGTCGGTTGGCCATGGGGGTAGTTGGAGGCATGGCCGGTCTCGATGCATCCATTGCCGTGGATGCGAAGCCAGTAGAATGGGCGGTAGCTAGGGCTCGCTCTAACGTCTTTCGAAATTTCGTTCAGAAATGAAGTTATGATGCCGGAGCTCCAGCCATAGCTGATTCTCTCAGAGGGCGTGTCGAGGCAAAGTTGGACTGACGCGTCCGCTGGGAACCGTAGCGCCATCCAGAGGATCATCACTTCCGTAAGACCACCACCTAGGAAGAGACGACGTAGACACGGGACCTCGACGGTACGTCCACAGGTAGCTAAAGACATCCAATCGCAGTCAGAGATGACTATCTCCTCGAGGAGCGGGTTCGACTCGATGAATTGAAGCAGGTCCTCTTTACTGTAGCGGCCCACGTTGCCTTGTACGTGAAGGCTCCGCAGCTGAGAGCAGCTCGTGAACCTCCAGAGCATAGGCCAGCCTACAACGGAAAGAGCTCGGATCCTATGCGCATGTGCAAGGACGAACTCGGCGCTTATGGGATTGCGGACTTGGTCCTCGTACGCCCGAATCTCCTCCAGCATAGGCATCTCGATGCTGGCATCACGACCAGGCAACGAACATTCGTCATGCACGTCCGAGCTGCTATGTCGTGAGCCAACCTGCACGAAAGACTTGATCCGCCAGGAGTTGTCGCCGACGATATCCTGATGCTCGGCGAGCGCGTCGGGGGTGAACAGTATGCGCAGGGGACAAGCTATAGAGCGCTCGAAGAACATGTCCACCAAGTGCTTGTTCGCTCCTAAGGGGATCGTGGTCCAGAGGAAAGGATCGCAGAGAGCAGTCAGACGCCATTTATAGCACACAGCAGTCACGGTAAACCACTTCAAGCATCGCCGTAGACTGAACTCGTAGGCAACATGCTGGTATGTCGGGTCTACTGCGTCGCGAAGTTCTCTGAATATGGCACCGAGGATCTCGGGAGGGAGCTTAGATATGCCTGAAGGACGAGCTTGAGCGTCTCCGTGACCGAGTCTCTTGCGCAACGTCGAGAAATGGCGCGAGAAGGATGAAAGGAAGTTGGGATCTCCACGATGGTTGTCCACGGCGGGTGAGTGTTGATGTCCAGGTGTATCCGCCGCCATAAGAGACGGGACGCCGGCATTATGAAGCGCCATCTGTACGAGGTGACGTTCGAGCATTGAGGGCGTTGTCTTCGCCATAGTCGCTAGGCACGAAAACTGTAACAAAGAGCAAGGATGTGAAAGCGGTGATTATCGAGTAGGGCAGTCCCAACTTTCAACTCGTTATATGGTCTCCCCGAAACAAAAGCGACGATTAGATTCCGTGCAAGTGGAACGACCTTCAACAGACCGCCCAATGGTCTCCGGCAGCCGTCGCCCGTCGCTGACCAAAGACTATGATAATCGCCGGAAAGCATTGGCCTTGTCTCACATACTTTGGTCCTTCATTTAAGAGGAGCCATCTCGTCGCGAGTACGTGGCACAAGCTACCTGTATTCCCAAACAATTGCATCCGGATAAATAGCGCAGGACGCAGTGTGCATGACGAGTGGTACACAGACAGTTGCGTTGCGGTGGAAGACCAGATACAGATGCGGCCAACGCCTCTACCTAGACGAAGTTCAACGAACGCGGTCGGAAAGAAGTTCTGTGCGGACCCCGTGGGTTACTGGTAATCAAGCTCTTCAGCACACACTTGTGTGTCCTAGCTGTGATCGTCATCGTAGAGGCTCACGCAAATAACGCGCACGCTGTCACCCGGGATTGGATCTGGTGCTTCCCGAGCTGGCCGCGTGCCTGCTACGATGTGCGCAGCGCGCTCGTTGTTTGGGCGGGACCGGCCGTTACCGACCTAACTTCTCACCCATCAATGACCGAGCCTTCTATTGCTAGCGCTATAGCAGCGGCACTCCAAATTGAGGGTACATGACAAGTTTGAGCAAGTTGTCCTTGCTGACGGTGCGCCACGCGCCTGCGCGCTCCCACGGCTTCTCGCGCTACGTCGCGCCGCGCGTCGAAATCGTCGTCGACAACGACCTCGCCCATCTACCCTTCTGCCTGTTTCACCACAAGTCGATAATGCGCAGGCTCAGTGCGAAGACCGGGTGTAGGCAGCTTGCGAGCTTGAAATGGGCTTCAGGACTGAGCCATGTGCGCACGGGTCGTCACCGTCGTGTACATAGCAGGTGCATGATTATTTTCAAAGATAGCATCAGTAATACATGATCAAGAGGAGTATGATGCGGGTTCATTTTGCAGCACAGTGCGCTTCAGACAGGTGGCATGTACCGGTAATGTCCTTTGCCAGAGCCCCCAACAATTGCATCCACGATTCGCACTCCGAACGTTTGCCACATATCATCGATGGTACGGTTTCGCAAACATTGCTTGAGGTGACGTTTCATGCCGGCTCCATTCAGCATGTTCTTGTTGCAGACCACGCATCGACCCGCATTCGCCTGCAGGTGTTTGTCCAGGATGTGTACGCGGTAGTTGCGGGAAGCAGTGCGGGTCCCGCATTCCTCGCCCCCTACGGCTGTCCACCGACACTGCACGCTCCCGCCACGCGGGACAATATCGTGGCGGTCGATGAGATGCGCACGCATTCGCCGTTCCTCTGTAGAAACCGACCTCCCGCAGCCGTTGAACCGACAGATGACGGTAGGAGGTAGCGGCGCGTAGGGCTGCCAGAGGCGGTTTTTGAGGAGAGAGAATGAATGTTCGTCAAGGCCGAAAGGAGTTGGTTCGTTGTCGAGCGGTGTTTTGTACCACTCCTTCTTACGCCTACCACTTCCCTGTCCCTGCGTGTTGCGGAATGCCATCTGTGTACTACGTGTACTGAGATGCAGCTCGTCTGAAGCGCTGCGGCATTCTGGATATGCCGATATATCGACATCGTCCGTGACATCGGTATCGTCTTCGTCTACAGCGTCCCAAGACGACGGGTCAACTGGATGTAGGCGGCCCACCTGGGAGCTGTTCGTGTAGTGCGATGATGACGGAGACGGTGGCTGCGACATGGTATGACCGTGGTATGCGTTGCTAGGAGGCTCGTATACGCGACTCGGTTGATTCCACTCGACGCTCGGTTTGTCGGCACGCGCATACGGCGAAAAGGCATTATTTGAGCGCAGAGGTTCTCGGGATGGGATCTCGTTCGCGTATAGGTATAGAGCGGACATGTCGTCAGGATGCTCGTCGACAGAGGCGTCAGTTGTAGATCGACCATACTCTGACAGCCTGCATGCACATACGACGGTGTCAGTCTAATACATGTATTGCTTCATGTGCGAATGCTTACGACGGAGTTGCAGGTCCCGCCAGAGGGCTTCCGGCTTGCGGAAGACAGGATAGCGTTGCGACAGAAGCGTGGGGATCAATTGGTAGGCCCGGTCTTGTATGTCCAGCGCTACTTAGCTGCATGAGTACCAATGCAACAGTTTACCTGTTCCAGAGCAAGATCTTACTGCGGAAAGTCGGGTTCGTTTTCTTCGGTAGATCCTCTCGGACCGGGCAGAGTGGTCCTAAGCCACGTCGATTCCGGCCCCGGTACTCCACTTACAAGCTCGCGGAAACTAGGCAGATGTGTACGAAGAGGCATTGAGTGACTAGCGTCGATCAAACTTATACCCGGATCGTCCAATGCACGACTTTGTACGAGCGGGCAAGAGATTTTGACGACGGAAAGGGGCGGGGTGTTGGAGGTGTCGAGGTGACACGGTATTTAACCAGATACTTACACTGGCTGTCTGATACCCCACATCATCAAACTTCGCAGCAAATTGAAGCGCCCGTGGGCGTTCTGGACCTCTCCTGAGAATATCTAAGCAATTGAGTGGTAGTATTCTATGGAACGGCGGCGGTGTATGTAGCTCAGTGACATCGGTAGTACTAGGGGTTCGGATTCTCCTTCCGACTTTTCCCTGGTAACTTTCGCATCTACCTCATAACGAGGTAGAGGGGAAGTGTATGTACTGAGTAGCGAGGCCCCTCGGAATTGGGCGCGTGTAGGTGTGAAAGTTTCACAAAGCTCTCTGCCAACCGTTTCGTACACTAGTGCCATTCAAGACAAGAACTAATATCTATACATGGACTACAGTCATTCAGCGAACACATGTCGTTCTGTAAATGCTGGACGATGTCGACGCCCGATCACTCAGTCACGAATGTTGACACTCTCCATCATGGCAGAAAGCCTAGCGACTCCAGCCGATGACTTCGGGTCTTCCTCGTCCTCGGGCTGGACCAGCTCAATTGTAACAGGCTTCTCACGGACACGGCCCCGAAAGACGCCTCTCACGAGTTCTTCGGCAGGCTGGTCAAATAGAAGCGCCTCCTCCGACTCCAACCGCAGCTTGACGCGCACGAGTGATGGCAAGAATGCAGGTCCGTCCTGACCACCCAGCGGCCAAGCGAGCGCCTCGCACAGCGATACGAAGTCCCGGCCCGTCACCTCCACGACCTCAACCTTGGTGCACCATCCGTAGAACTTATGCAAAGTCGCACGAGATAGGCTACCGTCGTACAGGGTGAACGAAAGCGCGCGTATCCCTCCCAACTTGAGGGCCACGAGCATGTAAGGCATGCGCACCAACGTTCCAGCATGAACACCTTCACGATCGTCGAGTGACCCGCCGATCACGTTGCCGTTGACTACAAAGGGCTTTTCGTGGAGTGGCCGTATAATCAGACTGGGAGTTGTGCCGTCGACGTCGAAGCCCGCTTCGATGCCAGTGCGGCTGACGGTGGTCCAACGGAATGAGGGTTGGTCGAGCGATCCGAGACCATGCGGGAGACTTGTGCGTGGAAGATCGTAGTCCTCGTCGTCGTTCTGACCAGATTCGTTGATCTCGAGCTCGATGACGGTAGTGCGGGGATCGAAGAATAGATATCGCAAGATGGACAGGATACCCTCGAAATGTCCGGCAAGGCGGAGACGGCGTAGACGTGGAAGGTTGATAGGCGAGAAAGTGTTGATTAGATGGTCCCATTCATTACTAAAACCATTAGGAGGATAGAGGTCCTCAATGCCGATCTCTTCGAGGAGGGGGCTTGCCTCGATGCACCGAAGTAGCTCCTCGTGAGATTGTAGCGTTACACCTCCGACCTTGCCATGGCTACTATAGATCACAAGTCGCCGGAGCTGAGAGACTCGTATCGCGCTTAACGACCTAGGCCAGCCGTCAACGATGGAAAGATGGCGGAGGTTGGGCGAAAGGAGCAGAGCGGAGTCGGCTCTCAGAAGATCATTCTTGTCCGAGAACACGTAGACCTCCTCCAGTATTGGCATCGCGAGTCCGCTTTCAACAGATATCGAGTGTCGCTGCGGCTGCCAGCCGAAATCATCTTGTCTACTGACAGACTTGTGTGAACGCATTGATACGCCAGGCGTTGTCGCGAACAATCGACATGTGTTTGAACAGCGCCTCTGGAGAAAGCAAGATGCGCAAGGGTAGCCCATTGGAGCGGGAAAGATACAATAGCACTATTTCCAGGTGTGCTATCAAGGGGACGGTGGTCCAGAGCAAAGGATCGCAGAGCGCGACCGCGCGCCACTTGTAAGATACACCGGCGACTGCGTGCCAACTCAAGCATCGCCGAAGACCGTACCGCATGTAATCCTGGGGCTGATAAGCCGGTGACGTCGCGTCACGAAGTTCCCTGAACACTGTGCTGAGGATCTCGGGAGGGAGCCTGGATACGGCTGGAGAGCGTGCCTCAGGAACGTAGGCTGCTAAAGTTGTCTCTGGATAACCGGCATCGCGTAGATCCTCGCGTAGTTGAACGTCCCCACGAGTAAGCTTCTTTCGTAAGCTAGATAGATGACGCGAGAAAGACGCAAGGAAGTCTGGGTGGCCATGATCTACACGGCCGTTCTCCCGAGGCGCTGGATCGATTTGACGATGATGTCCGAGTACGGCGCTACGAGGCGCACTCGCTTCGAGCAGAGAAGGGACACCGAGGTGCCTCTCGAGCATTGAGGACATCGTCTTCGTCATAGTTGCCAGATAACGAGGGTAGTTGAGATGGAAGGATAAAGAGCGAGGAGTTAGAGAACGAGAGATGATCCAACCAGTTGCTTCTTCAGGTCATTAAATGGTAATCAGACAAACAAAAGCTAACATTCGGTCCCGTGCTGCTGGGCCGAGCGTTAGCTGCCGAACAAAGCTTTAACATCCGTCGTCTTCCTGTCTCATATAGCTCGGCCCTTCATTAGAAGGAAACGTTTGCCGTCCATAAACGTGCTTACCGTTTGCACTAGGATCCGCCCTCATCCACGTGCGAGACGTATGTTCAATGCATTAGAGAGATTTCCCGAGCTCGTTCGCCCCCGTAGTCTTCGAGTTGATGGGTGGAGCTTGTGCTAGCCTGTGGCCCTCCCGCTCGCGCGTGAGACCGTCCACCTTCATTGCTCCCCCAAGCCTTGCTCGCCTTTCCCTCCATCCTACGCGTTCGAAAAGAGACGGGGCTCATCGTTTCTACGAGCCGCAGCATTCCCGAGTTATCCAAGGGAGATGGACCGGCCCCGAGCTGCTCAAGCGGGCTTTGTCGCCGCCGCATCGGCTGGGGAGGAGCCTTGCATCGCGTCGCGTCGCGATCTTCCTGAGGGTTGGTCTTCGACGCGATGGCTCGAAAACGGGTTGGGAAATCTCTCTATTGAACCTTGATGACGCCGCTTCTCGCATTGCGCAGGACCAGATCGGCGGAAGGCGTCGAGAAATGCGCTAGGGAACTTCGTCCTCGATATTGCCAAAGGGGAGAGCCAGGACGAACAGACTGTAGGTAGATGGCACTGATGTGGTGCTCGAGAAAGGGCATCCCGCCTAATAAAGTCGAGTGCTGCATTTCCATGTTATGAGATAGATGTTGAAGGCGAAGTTGAAGAACGCCAGAATCCAAATACGCTTGCCATGAGGATTAAGGTCGTGAAGCCCCGGGTGTACGATGTTTCCTTCGAGCATTGTCTTCGACATGGTCACCGGACATCAAGGAAGGTACGCTGAAGGTGGACGACGAAGCGGTAAGTACGACAAAAGGCAACCCGAAGATCTGGATGTCGTGGAGGTGTGGACGCGTGAGGGTATGCATCAGGGCCGTATAGATAGGCCCTAGGCGTGTATGAAATATATTGAACCTTGTAAGACACGGTCGTCAGCCGCGCAGTCGAACTGCCGGATATTCAACAGCAAAGCATGTCAGAAATTGAACTCGAGTTATAAAGGGACTGTTGATTAGCTCATGCGGAGATATGCCAGCCATTGCATGACTACAAGAATGCCGAAGGGAGGCGACCGTAGACGCTGCACACGGGGCGTGACGTAGGTCGACGGCGAAGTCGAAGAACGCCAGTTGAAGTTTGTATTCAAATAGGCGCCAGCATGCAGCCTACAGCGTTGTTCCGCCAGTCAATAGCTCTCCGTACATGGAGACGACACGAATAGCGATGGATCAAGTGCTCTAGTTCCGAGATGGAGGAAGGAAGGGAAGAGATGAAATGTGGGAATTATTGAGCGGGCGCTAATCTGGTGTCGCTTGTGTTATTGGGCGCGTCGAGTGCTCTTGACCTCTTACTTCATCCTCTCTCCCTCCCTCCCATCTCGCGCGTTCTCAACGCTCGCGCTGCCATCTCAAAAGCGACTCAAGACGGAGGACAGGTAAAGAAACAATAAATTGGAGGTGTGGGATGTCGCTAGGTAGGGACGAATAGCCGTGCAGTGCTTCTACAGTGTTCATCCCCCTGTCCCACAGCCATGCCCGTCCTCCTTCGCCCCCAGTCTGAAGAGATGAAGATGCTCTCGCACTCTGCCGAGCCTTTTGTCGCCGCCGCCACGCTTCCTCTCGCCCCATCGCCCGCTGCCGTCGTCTCCGCCACTCCTCCCGCACCATCCGAACCCATCAACGACGACGAGCCAGACCCAGCGCTGATCGAGGCCTTGAAGAGCAAAGACCGATTATTCGTTTTAAGAGTGGGCGAGATGCTCGAACAGCTGATCAACGACCGACGGTGGGTATATTCGACTCTTTACCGCTCTACCTCGGGCTTACGTTTGTACAGAACTCGTACGGAAATGCACACGAGCAGCTCCTACCAGCGCCTGCTCGTGCACCGATGTGCCGCTTACTACAAAGTGACGCCCGAGACGGATACGGCGAGCAAGAACGCGATCGCCCTGGTGCTCACCATCGACTCGCGCGTCCCGCCCCGCAAGATCGCCGTCCTCGTTCCACAGGAAGCTACGCCAGCACCGGCGTTCAAAATCATGCCTCGCAACAAGGCCACTGCCGGGCGTACTCCTGCGCAGGGCTCCGGTGCGGACGGCCCGCAGAAGAAGCCGACGCTGGAGGAACGCGAGGCGGCGTACAACGAGGCTCGCACACGGATATTCCATACTTTCGAGGAAAAGGAGCGCGAGAGACAAAGGCTGGCGTCAGAGGAGGTCGCTAGCAGCTCCTCGACGACGCCCAGCCTCTTGCTCTCCGGCTCGTCGGCATCGGCCAGCACCAGCAACTCGGTCGCCGGATCCTCTCTCGGCGACACCACGGACGACAACGCCAGCACCGCCGCCACTGAGTCCGAGTGGTCGGCGCCTGCCGCTCAGCCGTCGATCAAGACGAGCAGGACACGGACGAGCAGCGTGCGTTCGCCTCGGGCATCGCGTGCTGCGTCGCCGAGCTACCCTTCTTTGTACGAGCCCGCGGCGGTCCCTCAGCAGCAAGGCCAGGAATATCCTCCAGCGCCAGGTCCGGGTCCATACCCGCCGCCCGGCCCGTACTCCCCGCATCCTACCCCATACGGCGCGTACGGCTATCCAGCCTATTACGCTCCCAGTGCTCCTCCTCCTCCTGGCCCCGGTCCGGGTCCCGATGGCCAGCCGTACTACCCGAGCCCGTACCTCTGGCAGCCCGCACCCGGTGCACCACCGCCTCAGTACCCATACGCCCCTCCACCTCCTCCGCCCGGGTACGGCTACCAGTTTTACCCTCCTCCACCGCCCACGATGCCGCCGCCCCAGATGTACTTCGATCCCAACCATGCTCCTCATCATCAACCTCACCCACACGCACATCCTCATCCGCTTCATCCGAATCAACATCCCGGTAGTCCGCCGATGCCGATGCAGCATTATGAGAGTGCGCCGGCTTCTCCGCATATGGGTAATGGACCTGCGAGACCGCCGGCGAGGATTGGCGGGGCGATGAGTGTGGGTCCGCCGGGGAGTGTAAGGAATGGACATGGTGGTGGTGGTGGTGGTGGGAATGGGAGGTCAAGGAGACAGGGAGGTGGCGGTGGAGGAGGAGGGGGATGGAGTTTTGGGCCTGGGGTGGGTGAGATGGTCGTTGGACCTAGGTTGAGTAGTCGGAAGAGCAGTAGTAGTGCGAGCTCTGTGAGTGGTGCACGGACACCGAACGATGATGTTGCGAGCGTTACGGTACGGTTCATTCAGTCTTTATCGTTTGAATATGTATGTGTACTGATTATAATTTGTAGAGCTCGACGTCGTCATCTTCGCGTAGGACGTACACTTCTACGGCTTCATCACAACAACATCCGCTCCCGCCACGGCCGGATTGGGCAGTCGGTCTTAAAGCTAGTACGACGCTTCATCCACCAACACCGCAACGGACAGGCCCGGCGCTGCAGAGTAGCGATTTCCCACCGCTCGGAGCGCGGAATGGAAATGGAAATGGAAATGGAAATGGAAATGGAGGTCCGAGTGAGTTCCCGCCGTTGGGTGGACCGCGTGGAGTAGGAGGCGACGGTCAGTTCTCGCCACGAGGTGGCGGAGGAGGTGGAGGTGGAGGGGCTTGGGGAAGAGGAGTGAGTTATGCGCAGGCGAGCGCTGCGCCGAGGGTACAGACGCAAGGACAACCACAGCATCAGCAGCAGCAAGGCCAGCTTCAACCTCAGCAGATGCAACAACAGAGTCAACCGCTGTATCCTCAACAAGTTCAGTCACCGAGTCAGCAGCAGGCTCAGATGCAGATGCAACAGATGGCCGACGCTGTGGCTCGGTTGCATGTCAATGGCAATGGCGAGGGTCCGAGCCAACCTCCGCAGGAGGATGGTCATGCGCGATAGCTGTGCATGCGTGTACAAGTACGCGCTGTGGTATCCGGTCGATTGGTTGGTGTAGAGGTTTGTTGAGGGTGTACATAGTATTTTGGTACGGCGGTGGACGTTTTGGTTTCTGATATTTCTTGTGCATGATTTTCTCGGCCTGTCGCAGTACTTCGTAATTCGTATGTTTGGTGTTAGTTGTTCTTGCTTGCATATTTGATGTTCTGTTATACATCCAAAGTCATCTCAAGCTGGCTGCTCGTAGCACCTTCGTCGACTCAGAGCAGGACGTGAAAGAATACGACGTATGTATGTACAGAATCCTTCGCCACACTCGGCAATCACGAGGAACGTTTGTTACTTAAATCATAATTTAATGGGTACATGTGCGCGGCTCGCGAGCTCGGTGAGAGCCTAGGAAGCCTAAAGTACCTGGCAGGTGAAGCTTGAGATGATGGGGCGCACTGTCTTTACGGCCACGCGAAGCTAAGGTTGCTTTTATTGGTCGGTTGAACCTAGTCTCCTTCGCAGCCTTTATCACTTGACAGGTTGAACCGTTGAACTTTGAAGAGGAAACACACTCCGGGAACGGCCGCTCGTCCCTGCACCGCCACCACTACCTTCAGTTGATAGCCTCGTGCTATCAGCCCTACTTCTGCCGCGCGGTGTCTTTGGCGAAGTTCCGATTGCACTCCAACATGTCGTCGACTCGTCTCCCGCATACACATCGCTAAGAGGCGCATTGACATTAACGGAATAGACGCAGTGGTGGACCGGTGGTGGGAGTGGAAAGAGAATTGAGTTTTGGGCCTGGTGTGGACTATGAGAAGGTCGCCGGGTCGAAGAAGAGTAGTAGACCCCGAAAAATTATATTGCGAGCGTCACGGTGTGTTCATGCCCTTGGTCGTGTTAATGTGCGTGTACCAATATAGTTTGCAGAGCTCGATGTCGTCCTCCACCGCCTCATCCCAACGGCACACGCTCCCGCCGTCGCCGGACTGGACGGTGGGCTTCCAAGCCGCACGACGCTTCGTCTAACACCAACGGCAACGTAGGGCGATAACAGTCTCTTCCAGACTCTTTGCTCCCAGAGCTTGCACAGCTGCTTGCGCCCTACATGTATCGTACGTGGACTGCGTGGAGCCGGCAATCATTGCCCCGCCTCTGGGCGCTCATCTTCTGTTCCAGGACTCATTATGTACGCTGAGCTCGAACTCATCCAATTCGAGTTGGCCGCGCGTGTGAGAACGTCTTTCCGCCTTCCACCCTTCACGGCGCAGAAATAGAGCGCGAGAAGGACACTAGTTATGGCACCGCGGCTTCAACCCCGAAGCACTGTCGATGTCAATGAGTTACTCTCGTTGCTATAGAACACCGTGTCATCCCAGCAGGGCTCGGGTATTCTCAATTGGACTAGAGCGCTCACGGACAAATTGACTTGCTGTAAATTTTACGATGCTGTGTTGGACAGTCAGTGCAAGTAGTTAAATACCGACGTACGGCTCGCCTCTCCGCATCCGGCTTCCCATCCGTTTCCATCGGCAGAAGCACTGGCCCGTTCGTACAGACTCGCGCACTGGACGATCCGGACGCTGGTATGGTCGACTCTAGCCGCTCAATCCCTATGCGTACACCCCTACCCAGTTTCCGCGAGTTTATAAGTGGAATACCGGGACCAGAATCGGCATACTTGAGCACCGCTTTATTTGGTTCTAAAGTACATGCACCGGACGAATCGATGTCAGGAGAGTGCGTTGCGTTTACCAAAGAAAAACCTTGTTCTGGATACACCACATCAGTACTCATGCAGCCAACCAGCGTTCCAGGCATGATACCGGACCTACCATTCGACCCTCGCTTCTTTGTGGCGCCGCTATCGTGTCGTACGCCCGTCGAAAGCAATGTGACCGGATACTACGGGCGTACCATGGCGCGGTCGTCATATTCCCTGTCCTCGTCGCACTATAGATATGCGCCGCGCATCGATGCCACAAACGCTTCACCGGTGGGCCGCCTACACCCAGTTGACCCGTCGTCTTGGGACACTGCAGCAAACGAACACGATACCGATTCTACGGCTGAAGACGATGTGTTCGAATCCCGTAGCAAAGCCGACGAGCTGCAGTCCACTATGCATCATACCCAGAAGCCATCTCGCCAGAGACGGGCTCGCGGAAGGCATGCGGAAGGGTCGTGCAAGGCACCGCTCGATAACGCGCCACCACCACTCGGGCTTGACGAGCATTCATTCACTCTCCTCAAAGACTCCCTCTGGCAACCCGACGCGGCGACGCTTCCTTCCGCGGTGATCTGTCGGTTCGACGGCTGCGGAAAGTCGGTGTCTACAGAGGAACGGCGACTATGTGCGCATCTCATCGATAGCCACGGCGTTGCTCCCAACCGCGAAGTCATACAATGCCGCTGGACAGACAAGTGGGGCGAGATTTGTGGGGCTCGAACTGCTTCGCGCAACTACCGCGTACACGTCCTGGACTTCCACCTGCGCGCGATGACGGGCCGATGCATCATTTGCCACAAGAAACTGACAAACAAAGCCAACATGAAACGCCACCTCAAGTCTTGCTTGCGTGGCTGCACCATCGACGACATGTGGGACAGATTCAAAGTGCGGATCGTGCGTTTAGACCCTACGAATGGGAGCAAAGGACGCTATCGGTACATGCCACCGAGTATGTCACAATTTGTGTAGCATGAGCCCGTACGACACTCCTCTGGATCATGTACTATACACCAACGCTACTATCGCTAAACTCTGCGCATGCTACTTATGCAAGTCATCTGTGCTATGCTCAACCGGACAGAAACCGAAACGGCCTTCGCCGTTTTGAGCCTGTGAAATATGTGACGCGTTACGTTGATAGGCAGTCACCCGAGCTCTACACAGATCAAATCCATTCTCGACCTTCATGAGTAGTGGAACCCTTCAGTTCTATCCACTGGTGCGTGGAGTACCCCCATTCTATCATATGAGTTGTACACCAGCGAGGCGAGCGAAAGTGGTGACACCGGTCGTTTCCAGTGTTGATCAGCGTCAGTCTCCCTTCGTCTTTGGCACAAATACTCCCAGATTGTGAAGCGCCAGGACACGCGCATCAACCTTCGATACATTCAACATGTGTCAGTGCCCATTCCCAGGTGGTCTCGTTGCCCTGTGATGCGTGTATGACTAGGCGCCTGTTCTCTCTGACCTCGACCACCAACATGCTCTCCGAAGCTGAGCTTGTCCTCCTGGCCTACACCACCGATCCACCCTCCGGTGAGGACGATGAGGAGATCCGGCGCGCAAAGCGCAAAAATCCGCATGCGCTCAATGGGTCTGAAATGCGTTTGCGTCACTATCAACCTTGGCTCAAACTCCGAGCTGGATATGACCTACGCCCTCGTTATCACCATAACTGGCAGCCACCCAAATACGGATCGCAGTGGGGAGAGGACTGTGTTGAGAGAATGGTGCGTGTCAACAATTCGAAGTGGAAGCCGGACGTCAGAATTGAGAACGAGTTACCTTCAGAGGGGCTGGTGCTTCGATGCGATACGCATTTCCGACGGACGTCAAGTCTTTTGCAAATCCATCACGAATGAGGATAGGGTCCTTCGTCACCTGGAAATAATCAGATTCCTAAGCTCCGAAGCACTGAGACGCGACCCGAGGAATCATACCGTGCCAATCCTGGATGAGTTCACATTGCCGAATAGTGGAGGAGAACTGGTGCTCGTGATGCCATTCATGCGTCGATGGCGCTCTCCAAACTTCGACACTGTCGGTGAAGCTGTAGAGTTCTTTCGGCAAATATTTGAGGTATGTCCCTACTATGCTTACTTTTTCTCGCAGCAGACTTGACAAACCCCATAGGGAATCCAATTCATGCATGAGCATAATGTATCATATGGGTATCCGTGGACTCTCGACCCCTCCAAGTTCATTGAACACTCACGTTCTGACAGGAGCTGCAGACTTAAGGTCAGGAGGATCATGTACGATGCGACGCCCTTGTTTCCCGATGGATTCCATCCTCTAGACAAGGATCGCACAGTAGCCTGGGACGGCAAGGCCAAGCATTACACGCGTACACAGCGTCCGGTTCGATACTACTTCGTTAACTTCGTCGATTCCGCTCGATACAAAGACAAGATCTATGCGACCGAGGTGATTCGTATGGATGGCGGCTCTGACCAGGTGACTCCCGAATATGTTCCTAACACGACACTACACAACCCGTTTACGGCCGATGTGTACCACCTCGGGTGCTTCATTCGAGACGAGTTTATAAAGGTTTGTACGCTCATCGGCGGAACGCACGAGAACATAAATTGACCATGATCAGGGGTATACAGGATTCGGCTTCATGAAGAAGCTGGTCGCCGACATGCTCAAGTATGACCCAGCTGAGCGCCTGACAATGGACGACGTGGTTGTGCGCTTTCAGGAGCTCATCGCCTCACTGCCTTCGGGCACCCTACGCCGTCCGGTGCAAAATTGCTTCTGGTTGATCTGGCGCATACCCACCCCTATACGATTGATCATCTCGATTCCTAGCACATTTCGTGCTGTGCGGTATGCAGTGTCGGGCGCGCCCGCAATACCGGTACCTGCGACACCTACACATGCCGTCATGGACTCTATCGCATAGGCTACCCTCCAAACACTTTCTTGTTGTTTTCGCGCGAGTCCATATGTAGCCCAGGTGGCAACATGTTGCCTACTTGAGCCAATGCCCGACCGAGTCTTGTTTTGCTTGCCTCATGTCACTCCTCAGGACCATGTACTACACACCGACGCTACTGTTAAACGAGTCTGCGTGTGCTACTTATGCAAGTCATCTGTGCTATGCGCAACCCGGATAGAAAATCAAAATGGACTTCGCGTTCGAGCCTGTGAAATATGTGACGCGTTACGTTGATATGCAGTCACCCGAGCTCTACACAAATGAAATCAGTCCTCGACCCAACCTCGACCTCCATGAATAGTGGAACACTTCACCGGTGCGCGGAGTACCCTCATTCTATCCCCTAGGTTGTATACCAGCGAGGCGAGCGAAGGTAATGACAGCGGTCGTTTTCGCGGTGTTGATCAGCGTCTCTCCATCCGTCTTTGGCACTGCCAGATTGTGAAGCGCCAGGACATGGGCATCAATCTTCAATACATTCGACATGTGTCAGCGCCCGTTCTGAATCCCAGGTGGCCTCGTCAAGGCCGCGTTGCTCTGCGATGCGTGTACGACTTGGCGCTTGTTCTCTCTTCCCTCGACCACCAGCATGCTCTCCGAAGCCGAGCTCGTACGTTTAGCAGAGACGACACAACCTCCCTCCGGTCATGACGACTCCGAGATAGAGCGCGCAAAAGCCAAGAATCCAAATGCTCTCAATGGGAGTGAGGTTCGGTGGCGCCATTATCAACCATGGCTGAAACACCGAGCTGGTTATGAGCTGAGGCCGCGATACCATCCCGACTGGCGGGTTCCGCAGTGTGCTGGGGACTTCGATAGAGAGGACTGTCTCGAAGGATGTGTGGGTGCCAACCTCCTGACATATGAGGCATCTTGGAAGCTGACGACATGTTGATGGCGACTCGCTCGCTTAGTCTGAAGTCGGCATCGATGCTATTCGCATCTCCGATGGACTCAGAGTCTACTTGAAGATAATCAAGAACGACGATGTGCACCTTACCGAATTGGAGATCTTCAGGTTTCTGGACTCTGACACCTTGAGGCGGGACCCAAGAAATCATACCGTGCCGCTTCTCGACGTCATCTCGTTGCCTAATAGTGGACAACTGCTGCTCGTCATGCCGCTCTTGTGCTGGTGGGGGGTACCAGACTTCGACACTGTCGGTGAAGCCGTCGACTTTTTTCAGCAGATAGTTGAAGTTTGTCCCCATCGCAGCTGGGCGCTCAGATCTCAATCTTCGAGCTAACGTGCGGAATTTGTAGGGGATACAGTTTATGCATGAGCATAATATCGCGCACGGGTGAGTATCACTGTGTCTAGGACTATTATCTCACTCTTACATTACTTCTGCCTCACAGGGACTGTACATATAACAACATCATGTATGACGGGACGCCCATGTATCCCGATGGGTTTCACCCTGCCGATCTATTTAGGAGGCGTAACTTGACTTTGGACGCCAAAGCCAGACATTTCACGCGCACACAGCGCCCAGTCCGATACTATCTCATCGACTTTGGGCTCTCAGTGCAATGTAAGGACAAGAGTGCGAGGGTGTTACCCGTGCGTGGGGGTGGCATGGTGCCTCCTGAATTCGGCCCTGAAGTCATTGCCAGCGACACGCCGCAGGACCCATTCCCAACCGACGTATGGTACCTCGGGGCGTTCATTCGGGAACAGTTCTTAGAGGTCGGAATGTCCATCTATCCTGTCGTTGCAGAGATGCTGATAAGACAATGAACAGGGATACGCAGGGCTCAACTTCATGGAGAAGCTCGTTGCCGATATGGTCAAAGACAACCCTGTCGATCGCCCGACAATGGACGACGTGATGGCACGATTCCAGGAACTCGTCGCGAAACTTCGCCCATGGACACTGCGCCGACCGATCAAGAGTCGCCTTTGGATGTCTCTTTTGCCTATCCCCGCTCCCGTACGAGTAGTGATGACGATTCCTGTCGCATTCCGCGCCATGCGATATATCTTGTCCCGCACGCCCGCAATACCCGTGATGCCTACACCTCCCCTTGACGGCTCTGTCGCATAGATTGCCCTCTTACCTATGATGACCTTGCTGCGTTGGACTCCCCTTGAAAGACACGCCATTCTTTCTCGCATGCTCTGATTTAATTGACGAAGACATCCGTTTCTAAACGTATGCGCTCAGGTGGTATACCGCCAATGTACATCCCGATCCCCAAGCCTGATTCTCTCCTCTTCACTCACAATCCCACTGTACGGTGCACCCTTCACATCACCCTCAACCTCCCTCACCACCTCACCCCTCCTCCTATTCTCCTTCTCCATCCAAAACCAAAGCACACTCGCGACGACAATAGCAAATGCCACATACCCAATAGTCACGATATGCGGCTTGCGATAATGGTGTGCACTCCACTCGGGACGGTATATGAGAACGCCAGTTACAGCGCCCAGATCACCGATGGTGATCTGCATCGCGACTGCTACTGCACGTTTCGTTTGTCCGGAGACGTTCTCGGAGGGCCAGCTCAGGAGGAGAGCGTTGCCGGTGTAGACGCCGAGCGAGGCGAGTAAGACGCCGACGTATTGGGGGCCCGCGTGCGAGGTTGTCGCTAGGATGATGTAGCCTTCGTAGTGCATCAGTTATGGTCATAGACATATACTTGGAGAAGAATCTGGGTCCTGCGTACCAACTATGGCGATGAGTCCGGAGCCGATGATGAATATGGCGCGACGACCGGTTTTGGCGGCGAGCCAGGCTCCGAAAGCGATACCCATGGCGGCAAGAGCGTTCGGAGGAACCGTCATACTGCCATTAAGTCTGAGCATACGATAGCAAGAGGTAGAGTGGTGACAAACGTACAGTTGTGCTTTCCAAGTCGCAAATCCAAGCGCGGCGATAATCGTCGGCTAGCAGGAATCATTCATCAGTATCCATCGTAGGCATGAAACGGTCCGCGACTACGCACTGTGAAGAGACTGAGAGTGTACAGCGCGAAGGCATATCCGTGGAAGAGGAAGCAGTAGCCATACACGAGAGGATCAGTGAAAGCCTGTCGCACACCATGCCACGAGAACGTCTCCTGCTTGCCTGCGTCGGAATCCGAAGCCAAACGAGCCAGCAGACGCGCACGCTCGTCTTCTGTGAGGAACGTCGCTTTCTCGGACCAAGTTGGGACCCAGAAGTATGCGCCGATGGAAAAGGCGACGGTGATCAGACCTTCTAGTATGAAGATCCTGCAGGTGTCGTGTGAGCAGGATGACCCGCCCGTCAGGTCATTGTTGCAACATACCATTGCCAACCGCGTAGACCGGATACACCATCCATTCGACCTATCGCGTACGCCAGAACACCACCAAAAGCTCCCGCTAGTGCCGCGCCGCCAAAGAAGAGCGCTACACGCCAGTGACGCTCTCGCCTCAAGTAGTACACAGAGAAGACATATACGACGCCGGGGAAGAGGCCGGCCTCCGTTGCGCCTAGTACTAGGGAACACTATCAGGATGGAAAGTACAAGGCGAAGATCGAGGGAACGTACGGTATCGGATGCCGAATAAGCTGCCTTGCGACTTGACGAAGCCCTGGCACATGGATACGATACCCCAAACTAGAGTGAGCGTCGGAAGCCATACTTGCGGATTCAACCGCTTGAGTCTGTAGAATGCAATCTGAGCCACGCAGCGCCATTGCAGGAGGAGCGTTTCAGTCTTACATGATCTATTCAGTGGCATGTTTAGACGGAAAGTCGGTTGAATGAGAACCAATGAGATACGCACGTTTGCTGGGACCTCAAAGGTCACGTAGGCAATAAAGTACAGTGCTAGGGAAGTGTTGTATGCGGGGTTGGATACGTGTATGTCCTGAGCTCGTCGTCAGAGAGATAGTATGATGAGATTGTAAGAGGGTGTACCTGCGTTAAGCCGTCGATCCTGGAGTAGGGCGTCAGACTCATGCAGACCGTAAGGCGACCCCAATGTGCCAACGTACTTGGCATTTCCGACGTTTGATCTTGCCGAGGGAGTGAGATGAGTATTTGCTCACACGACTTGGGACACACCTGTCTAGAAAGCTGAGGAGATACAGAAGTGTAAGGATTGGCAGCAATCTTGGGGATCCAAGTAAGTCACATATACTTGAATGAAGCACGAACTTGCGCACCGCCAATCCACCTTCCTCATAAGCTTGCGATCCTCCGGCGTATCATACTCGTCGTAAAGCTTCAGAGACGTAGACGATGCGCGTTCCGCCTTCTCGGTGACGTCTTCACGGGCAGACATCACGACTCAGCCGATGACCACGGGCGTGAACAGGGACAGTCGATTGAGTGTGGATAGTGCACCCGGGTACATATACCATATCGTACATAGTCCATGTCGCCATTGATGGCCGAAATGAGCAGGGCTTGACACTGTGGGTGGTGTGGCACCGGAAGAAGGAAGATACGAGGCAAGCGCTAGTTGCAATGGGAATTTCGGAGGTGGAAACTGGAAACGTTGGGAAGGAATCAGGATGACCCCATCTGACATGATCGCCGGTTGCAGTGTAGGACGTTAAGAGAAGAGGAAACGTCATCAGTAGCAGTATAGCGCTTGGTGCTGTGCTGTACTGTACAGAAGATGAGTACTGAGTACGAGTGTCGTGGATGGGGGTTGTAGGAAATTGGAGAGCCGGTCGTCTCAACGGACCCCCTCGCAGGTTTTACCGATTAACGCGCAAGATAGTGCACAGCGCCGAGACGTCGCGCCTCGCCTTGCGTCAAACATGTGAGAGAATGCGTATGCTCAGTTCATCTACAGTGGTCACTTCTGGATAGTGGTTGGCCAAGGGATGATGCAGGTCGAAAGCCAACGAGCGTCCTCCATGGGTGATGGGTAAAGTAGGGTTAAGGTCAGCGTGGCGCGCGAGCTTACGCGTCGCGTCGAACGCGTCGCGAACGCGCGTCTCGAACACACACACACACCTCCCACTCTCATCCTCCTCAATGGACACGCAACCCTCCACATCCTCAGGCGCCATAGACCAGCGAAGGAAAGATGCCCTCAAAGCCTACCGCGAGGTGTGCTACTCAACTTTCTCGCTTGGAACGACCCACAATGCTGATGTGAATTCGTAGAAAATGCGGAGCCATGAGAATTCGAGCGAGAACTTGAAGCAACGTGCGTGCTTTTATGTTATATTGTTGGCGTGGAAGACTCAAGGATTGGATAGTGCGGTTCTCGTTGAAGGATTTGGAGAAGGATTATGAGAAGACTGAGGATGATATTAAGGCCGTGCAGTCTGTAGGCCAGATCATCGGGGAGGTCATGAAGCAGCTCGACACCGACCGTTGTACGTCCTGAATAATCTCTCTACACCAAGTATACTCAAACTATACACAGTCATCGTCAAAGCGTCCTCGGGACCTCGATACGTCGTCTCGTACCGCCCCGCGTTACCCGCGTCGAAGCTGAAGAACGGAACGCGCGTGAGCTTGGACATGACGACGCTGACGATCATGCGTATCTTACCGCGCGAAGTCGATCCCATGGTGTACAAGATGAGCTTGGAAGATCCCGGAGGCGCGTCGTTTGCCGGTATCGGTGGACTGGGCGAGCAAGTCCGAGAGTTGCGCGAGGTGCGTTTTGCTTGTGCGCTCTATTTGACGGTTATCAATATTAAATGAATGATATAGGTTATTGAGTTACCCTTGCATAACCCCGAACTGTTTACTCGCGTAGGTATCAAACCGCCTAAAGGCGTTCTCCTCTACGGTCCGCCAGGAACAGGCAAGACCCTTCTCGCGCGTGCAGTCGCCGCAACCTTGCAAACCAACTTCCTCAAGGTCGTCTCTTCGGCTATCGTGGACAAGTACATTGGCGAGTCTGCGCGTGTTGTGCGTGAGATGTTTGGGTACGCGAGGGAGCATGAACCCTGTGTTATCTTTATGGACGAGATTGATGCGATTGGAGGGAGGAGGTTCTCAGAGGGGACGAGTGCGGATCGTGAGATTCAGAGGACGCTCATGGAGGTATGTAACGTCTCTTGCGCGTAAGGTTGAGTTCGGGGCTGACGCTGGTGCGGCGTATAGTTGTTGAATCAGATGGACGGCTTCGACTCCCTTGGTCGCACGAAGCTCATCATGGCCACTAACAGACCTGACACGCTCGACCCCGCCCTTCTCCGTCCCGGCCGCCTCGACCGTAAGATCGAGGTCCCCTTACCAAACGAACAAGCCCGTCTCGAGATCTTGAAGATTCACGCTGCTCCGGTCAACAAGCACGGAGATATCGACTACGAGGCCGTCGTTAAGCTCAGCGACGGGTTCAACGGTGCCGATTTGAGGAACGTCATCACTGAGGCGGGCATGTTTGCTATTAGGGACGAGAGGGAGTATGTTCAGCAGGATGATTTGATGAAGGCGGCTAGGAAGGTCGGGGAGGCGAAGAAGCATGAGAGTGAGTGTTTGATAGTGCTTTTGGACATGGTGTTCGTTACTGACTTTCTTGATTACAGCCAAGCTCGAGTTCACGGCATAGCCCGTGTAGACGGTCGTTCGATGCCTCGCTGTTGTACCATAGACTCGCAATATTATATACCTCTAGGACTCGTTGAGTGCGCGCCCCGAACACGGCACGCTCGTTCTAAATACAGAAAGTCGCCACATCAACCTTACTCAGATCAATTCCCGTATTTCCGCACTGCCGTGTTTTGAGAAACAAACGTCCGCACGTCGATGTTCTCCGCATGTACACGCCTGGAAGTAGTACTACGCGTTGCCGCCGGTTGCTGCCTAAGTAGCAGATAAGATCCGAGATGCTGCGGTGATTGCCGCAATGACGACAAGTGGCAAGACTTGGCCGTTGTTTGAGCACCGCAACCACCACCATGGCCTCGCTCATCACGACGGTCAGAAACAGTGCGCGCTCTGCGACTGATACGCACGCTGTATACTTAATGTTGATATACAGAATTCCTGAATGCCATCCGGTCTGTGAATCCGCCGCAGAAATGGAAGATCTTGGTCGTGGACGAGCACTCGCAAGCGCTGCTCAACCACGTCCTGAAGCAGTTCGATATTCTGGAGGAAAATGTCACGCGTGAGCTTCTACCTCTTACCTATGTACTACTCTACATGTGACCGTATGCTGTAGTCATCGAGTCGATCACGAATAACCGGGAGCCTCAACCGGGCTTCGACGCGATCTACATGGTGATGCCTACGAACCAGAACGTGGACAGGATAATCCGGGATTTCTCTAATGGGCGACAGCAGTACGCCGGTGCATGGCTCTTCTTCATCGACGGTGCGTTCTCTTGTACACTCTCTTTTGATCGCTGTGGAAAGCTCACCTTGGATGGAGGGATGGACGAGCAGCTGTTCGAGCGTTTGACCACCTCGCCCGCCGAGCCGTTCTTGCGCGAATGTCGAGAGCTGTTCATTAACTTCTGGGGTGCGTGACTTTTCATAGTCAAGGGTTATTTATTGATGGGTCAAGCAGCGATCGAGACCCGGGCGTACTCGTTGAAGATGCCCGAACAGTTCTTCAACTTCTTCGCCCCTCCGCGCAACGACGGCAGTGCAAAGGGCGTGCGGCACAGGCTGGAAGAGGACATCAAGTTCATCGCCAAATCTGTATTTTTTCCCTACCTTTCTCTATATTACTCTTACTGATCCATCTACAGGTCGCTAATGTCTGCATAACGCTCAACGAGTTCCCTTACATCCGATACTACCTTCCCTCGCACCATCCACCTCTCGGTCCCCTCAAACCTCACGAGACTACCCGCGCCGCACCCGCTCCTACGGAACCGGCCACACGATGGCGAACGAACCTGGCAAGAGGTGATCAGGCGAGGCAGTACGAGCAGAGCGATACCGAGTTCTTGCCTAGGTTATTGGCGTTCGAGGTGCAGAGGACGTTGGAGGAGCACAAGAAGTTGAATCCCGAGTTTCCGGTGCGTGCCTTTGCTCTGCTTGCCGTTACTCTGTTGAATCCAGACTCTTAGACGAAAGAAGGCGGAAGACCACGAGCGACGTTATTGATCACTGACCGCTCAATGGACACCATCGCCCCATTCATCCACGAATTCACCTACCAAGCCATGGTAAACGACGTTCTCCCCATCGACGACGGAACCAAATACAAGTACGTTCCCCTCTCCCCATCCCTACCCACCCCTTGAGATCTTGAACTCATCGCAGATCATAACCTCGCAGGTACAAGTTCCAAACGGGCGCAGGGACGTCAGAGGATAAAGTCGCGGTTCTGACTGACGCCGATAATGTGTGGACGGACGTTAGGCATATGCATATGCGAGAGGCTATCGATAAGCTTATGGCCGATTTCAACAAGTTTATGCAGGATAATGGCGTGTTCAAGGGGTAAGACTTTTTTGCGAGTTATTGTAGCGTGCGGGCGTGATTGACCGTTGGTGTATAGGGAAGGCGCGGCGAGCTTGAATGATATGAAGGATATGCTGGCGAGTTTACCGCAGTATCAGGAGCAGAGGGAGAAGGTGCGCTCTGCGTGTTTCTACCTAATGGATTGGTTCTGACCCTGGTGTAGTTCTCGCTGCATCTGAACATGGCGCAAGAGTCTATGGGACTATTCGAGAAGGACAAGCTTCCGGTCGTCGCTACTGTGGAACAGAACTGCGCGACTGGCTTGACTGCAGAAGGCAAGACGCCCAAGCACCTCGTCGAGGAGATGGTCCCTTTGCTTGACTCACGAGACGTCGTGTACGTGCACATTATTTCTGGACTCCCCTTTGTGACTCGCTAACGACCATACCTACAGCAACGCCAACAAAGTCCGCATCATCGCACTATATATCCAATACCGTGACGGCGTCCCCGAAGAAGACAAGCGACGCCTCTACCAACACGCCCGTCTAACCCTCGCCGAACAAGACGCCGTCAACGCCCTAGCCTACCTCGGTTCCCGCATCACCCGTGGCCCAACAGACAAAGACATCCGACGCAAACTAAAGGCCAAACCCGCTCAAGACGACGAATACGACCTCTCACGTTTCAAGCCTTTACTCCGTACCGTCCTCGAAGACGCCTCATCCAACAAACTCGATCAATCGGTCTTTCCATACGTCAAGGATTTCCCAACTGCTGCGCCTATAGCTGCTGCGAGCAGTTTGAGGAGTACGGGTGGTGGGGGTGGGAGTGGGGCCAGTTCGCCTGCGCCTACCAGTTTGAGGAGTCAGAAACCGGCTTGGCATAGGGCTGCGAAACCGGGTGGTGCGGTTGTTGAGAATAGACCTAGGATGTTGGTTTTCGTTGCGGGTGGGATGACGTATAGCGAGATGAGGGAGACTTATCTGTTGTCGAATAGTCTGGGGAAGGACATCTTCATCGGTGCGTTAGTCCTCCACTCATCACCTTCTCCCATTTGACTTTTGAGGCTGATGTGTGCTGGTCCGTTTAGGCTCGACGCATACCACCACCCCTCGTCAATTCGTCGACGACCTTAAAGTTCTCGAAATAGCAGGCACAGGATCCCGCGCAGCACCCAACGGACTCAAACCACCCGCACCCAACGCACCACGTCCATACCAAGAAACCTACGACGAGAGATACTACACCCGCGACGCTCCTCCACCCGTAAGAGTCGCTCCACCCATGCAAAACTCGACGAGCAACAAATCCGCACGATCGGCGTTGGGGAGACCGCCGGCTAGTCCGAATCCGCAGGCGCCACCGAGTTTGAGCGGGAGTACGTTGAGCGTTAATTCGTATAGTGGGTCAGGGTCGGGGTCGGGGAACGGGAAGGAGAAGGAGAAGAAGAAACATCGGTTCTTGGGCAAGTGGTAGGCTGGCAGGCGGTGTGATGTGGGATATAGGATCGGTTATACCCGTGTTTTTGACTGGACGGAGATGCATGGATGTGGAGGTGGTGTTTTGCATGGACGGTTGATACATACCGCTAGCACTGATATGCGTTGTTCGCAAACTAGGATGGAGGCACTTTAATTTGTCTGGATATCCATGCCCGCAAACTTGGCCTGGCATTCTACCTCCAGCGTTCACTTGTGGGTATGTGATAGGCTTGTGTGGCGCAATGAGGTTGGATGAGTACCAAATGAGTACCGTGGCCATTTGCAGTCTTTGGCAGTCCGGCCGTATCTGCGATGCCGCGTTCAGATAGCTTCTTCGATAACACGTACGGCAAGATATACAGATAGCGCCACAGATGAAGATGTGAATGTAACTGAGCAACCCTTCCTTAGATCCCTTGCCCCCGTTCCTTGCACCACTTCTTGTAGAGGACCTCGCCGAACTCACGCCCCAGTGCTCGCCCAATCGGCCACGGTACGGCGTTCCCAATTTGACGGTGCATCTGCAAGAACGGTCAGTATATGTGTACATTGACCGCAGCGTTGTCGACCCCTACCGTCACGACGTCGTTGTTCAGCGCAACGAACTTGTACTTGTCGGGGAAGCCCTGCGACCTTGCAAGCTCGCGTACGGTGAACACCCGATATGCCTACCCACCGTATCAGCATGTAAACTCTCTTCCATCTTGTGCAAAATACATACCCAAGGATGCAGGCATTTACTCTGCTTAGCCGCTGGACCGACATTCGTGACTGTCGTCTGGAAAACACCATCCTTGTCGGCACGGGCGAAATAGTTACCCTTGTGTCCGTGACGGGCGTTGGCAGATGTGGGGTCGTGCAGCATACGAGAGCGGGTTTGCATCCCATTAGGCAGACCGAGGTAGTTGCGCTTGTCCTTCTTGTTCATTGGGATGTTGCAGATACTAGCGTTCAGAAGTCAGAGCCAGATCACGAATATTTGAACGATAGTCACACGTACAACTCGCTCGTCTGCTCTGGCCAGTACCGCGTATAATGCTGCAACTCCTGCGCCTTGGGGTGCTTCGGCGCATCCACACGAGCTTCCAGCTGCAGCCTGTTGAGTGGCTGGGTAAGATAGTCGTTCTCTGGGCAGCACAGGTACATCGAGTCCTCCTCGTCGGCGCCGGGGTTCCAGTCCGTTATGCCGCGGAAGTTTCTGAGAGTTTGGATCTCCTGGTCGAGGGCAGCTTCGGAGGGTAGATGGATGCTATATTGTCGTGCGAGCGTTCCTGGATTGGTTCTACGAACAGGCGATAGAGTCAGTACGTGGATCACATGCGACGAAGAAGTGTACACACATATCGAACGTCCACAAGTCCTCGATCGCGTCCTGGACGGTGAGATGTGGATATAGATAGCTGCCCTTCGCCGGGCGAACTGGCTTCGCGGGCTCGGAGGAGCCGGGGTGTACCTTCAGACCGAGCGATGTGACCTCATTGTAAAAGTGCGTGGGCATGGGGAAGCTAGGCATCGGCTCGCCGACCTTTGCGCCGATCAAGAACCACCGAATACGATGTTGGGCAGTACCATGACTGGCTGCATTCACCAGCTGGTAAGAGAACTGGTACCTGCGCAGACAAACATCCCTCATGAGCTTGAGGATCACACAGAGACGGCGTAGGCTCACCCAAGTGCAACGAGGCAAGCGCACAGGAAGTTGAGACCGCTGTGTTTCATGCCCTCAGGGATAACGTGCATCGTCGGGGATAGCTGGAACGACTTGATGCCCTGGACGTTCTCGAAGAAGATATGAGCGGGTTTGAGGTACTCGACGATGGAAAGGATCGTGAAGATTAAGTTGCTCTTCGCGTCGTCGTCATGCTTGAACATGTTCATTATGGAGTGTGGTTGGCTGCAGAAGTGTGAGCTTATCACGCTGTCAGCGGAAGAGTGGGGACCCATACCAAGGAAACCCAACGACGATGCAATCGATCTCTCCTGGAGCAGGCGGGACACCGAAGGGTGAACCGTCCAGGTTATTCCACTCGTCGCCCGGATTGATCTCATTCGCGTTATACTTGATCGTGTAGTCGAGGAATGTGTTGATACAGGTGTTGAACGCCGTTGTGTCCGGAGAGTAAGCCCTGCTCAAGTTTTAGTCAAAACCCTAGGGATAGCCAAGGTCTTCCACGTACTTGAAAGACGACATCGCCGAAGGCGAGATCTCCACAGCGTGCGTAACCTTCGCCCTACACCCCATTCCCTCCACAATCCCACAACTGAATGCGCCAGTCCCAGCGCACAGATCTAAGATCTTGATCGGCTCGTTGTTCTCCGCGAAGGTTCTCCTCGACCTATACTCGTGCCTCTTGGCCCGTTTGCACTTCTCGCAGACTCCGATATCAAGGCGGTCTTCAACGGACATATCAGCTACGAGTTTGCGCTCCCTCCATGGCAACTTCGGAGGGCCATCCGCGGTAGGCACTAGCGTATGTTGGTACCAGTGCCACTTGATGAAGAAGTGGTCCGGAGAGGCGTCTAGCCATTGCTTGATGTCATCCATGCCGAGCATCCAGATGAACTCTGAGTGCGCGAGTCGCTGAACGAATATCTTGCGGACGATACGGTGGGCTGAAACGTCAATCGTGTGTTCGGTACTGAGTAGCTGTCGCTATCACGTCGACATGAGTACCGGTATGAGACATCTTGTATCCAAAGCAACACACCGGGTCCTTGATAGCATCGATACCTAAATCTGATCGCGATACCTCAAAGTCGTAGTTGGTCTGTCGGACGAGCTGTGCGACGACGACAATGATCCTTCCCTCAGTTCGCTGCAAGCTCACGATGCGACCGAGACTACCGGCGCCGAGAGGACCAGGGATCTCGCCTTCGACGCCGCTGGTAAAGAGGATGCAGTCGCCGTGATGGTACTCCACGCCATTGAAAGTCACCGTGATGACGCCACGCCTTTCAGACCATTGCGGTTCGTCCATGAAGTTCTTGTCCTCCTCATGCAAGCAGACCGGGCAACCTCGCGGGTCGGTCTCGTGTGCTTCGAGAGTAGGCAGAGGAGCAAGATCTGTAAATGAGGGTCGAGATCGGTCGTACGATAGTCTGCAGAAAGTGTTCAGTGGGTTTGGAAGCTAGAATGAATCCTATCCACGAACCGGCAGAAGTAATGTGCGCTGATGCGGTCCGGTACAACCCCGTCCTCAAGCTCAAGCCCAGCGCCAGGTGCGAGCACGCGGACCTTGCCACATAATTCCCGGACCGGCACTTCTTCACAGCGTGATGTGAGCATGAGCTCGCGTTCATCCGAGGCGGGCGGAAGGCCAAGCGCGGTCTGGCTGCTATGGTCGTACCACAGGATGTGTGCATAGTCGCCGACCTTGAAGTGCACGAACAGGATCTTTCCGAAACTGGCGCGTGATAAGGTTGTTCAATGTAATCATTCGGTATCATACACAGAGCGCACCGGAAATAGTGCTCCATCCGAGCGTTCTCCGGTATTTCATCCGGAAAGTTGTCCTGTATGGGAAATAAGACTGTATCGCCCACCTATGAGAAAGGGAGTTAGATGTTATGACACCCCTCGTTGTGACTGTATACATTATAAATCGTCTTGTCCACGCGGAAGGGCTGTTGCCACTTTGTACTCGATTTACGATCCGGCATAAGGCGAGTGCCATCGGGGTTAACTAGTGGCCGAGCCTTAGGCGCTTTCCTGCCACATGTGACAGCCGCTTCAAGCTCTTGACGGTATAGGGCTTTGTCCCATTGGCGTCTCCTGGGGCCAACATCACCGCCAAGAAGACGGAGGCGCTCGGCCGTCCAGCCTTTGGCGAGGCGAGCCATGCGCGGTGTTACTGTATTCTGGGTTTGATTCTGTGGCTTCATCACGTCGTTGTCGATCTTGTAACGGGCTGGGTCGTCTGGGTCATCCGGGTTGTACGTCAAGGAAAGCTTGATGGGACGCGGAGGTTGAAGCCGGCGATGTTCGATAGGTGTAAACTCCTGGTAGCTAACGGAGCGGTTGTCGAGAAGTCGAAGAGCTTCGGCGACCACCGGATGTTGACGGATTGCTGGCGCGACTTCTTCTGACAGTAAAGGCAGGAGCCTGTGGACCTGATGCGCCTATACGACGAGATAATCAGCCTCAATAGCCAAGATTCAGAGTAGAACATACCGCAGACTTAACGTGTGAGTTTGTGCAAGTTTTGCCGTCCAAAACAAGGCCGCCTGCTTTCGCCTTGAACTCATCTAAAGACGCGACTTCCGGAGCGTTCATCGGGTCATGGCCAAGGCTGAGGATGAGTGATGTGAGTTTGACAAGGCGCATTCTCTCTGCAAACATCTCCCGATATTGATCGTCGGGCGAACGCAGGATGTAGATGGCGTGTTCGGTCTTCACAGTGATCTCGAGGCTGCCGGTCCATTCTTAGTATACATGACAAGACAAGCGCTCATGATATAGGGAATCATACAGATCAACTGCCTTCATATAATCGCAACTGGTCTTCAATAAGCGCGAAGTACGTATACGGGTGCCTTCAAGCATCTCCTCGTCTTCTTGACCATCGTCTTCCTGTCCAACATCTTCGTTGGGTTCGATAGCGCGAGTGGCATACCCGATGGCTTGTAAGTTGATATTCCTGCCAGGGTCGATGGGGCGCATGCGTCTTCCGTCCTCCTCCACAATGACGAAGTTGGTGAGGATGCGCATGGGAAGTTTGTTGCCCTCTGGCTCGTCCTCGTCCGGGAGCCTCAGGTTCTTGTCTTCGAGAACTCCAGCCTTCTCGTTAGGACGACGATGGTATCTCTTGTCTGCAATTGAGCGTCAAGAGTACCCTTCGTGGTTAAACTCAAGAAGAATCTCACGCATTCGAGCGGGGTCATTCTGGTGATTGTCGGGGAGGACGCCTTGTTGAGCGCCCTCATCAGCCTATGGAGCAGCCGTCGTTCATATCGCCTTTTCACAGTGGAGCTCGATCCAGTCTGCAATACTCACGTCTGGAGCATTCCAGCCATTGTCAATTTGCATTGGTTCTGGATCCACATCCATGGGCTCGTCCTCATCCTCGTCATCCCGAAGGAAGTCTGCGGCAGTAGGGCGAACCCTACGAGATGGGCCCGCGCCCGGTGTGTCAGTCATAGTTTGTGGAGTGTATGCAAGGCAAGATGGTTAGATTGTCATAAATGTGATGAGGCTAGCAATGCAACACGCCCGACTAGTGATGTTGGTGGTCGAAGAGCAAGTGGCAACGACGCGTCGACTGCGCGTGTGAGCGCGCGGCGTGTCGGGACGCGTCGAATCTCTGACAGACGCGTCCACCAAGGTCCACCACCAATGGCACCGGGTTGTCGTCACAGCTTCCCCTTCACATAGCTCTGAACGTGAAATACTCTGTGAAAGATGGGTCTGTCTAGCATCACCAGGAAATGCTTTGGGTCTTCGGGTGCTTCAGAGAGAGAGCTCGCGAGAGCTGCGGACGAACCCGCCCGGAAGACGGATAATGTACGTATCAATAATAACTTATGGCGCTGGAGCGTCTGAAGGTTGTCTCACCCGAGCTGTGGGAAGCCAAGTACTCGCATCCCTGAAAAGGCATACGTGTACTGTCGTGTGAGGAAACTGGGTGCGTCTGACTATCATGTAGAGAGCTAGAGTTGACATATGCTAACGATGTTACAATGAAGCTGTTGGAAAAGCACGATGCTCCTTCCTTGCGCGGCCGTCCCATCCCCTGCAACTCTGATACGGGTGCATGATCTCAGCGTCTATCGGCCTCGATGCGGCATATTCTGCTCACGTCGCGTTTGCTGCATATAGATCCCACAGTCCGATGTAGTTCCGCGAAGTTCGGCAGTTGTGAGGACGGGAGAAGCTAGTAGACACATGGGGCATACTTAGGACGTTCTGGCGTCCCGCAAGGCTTCGTAGGCGCTGCATGATATATAGTCTACGAGCGTCAACCCTTACGAAGGGCCCTTCTTTTCCCTGCATGGCGGTGGCATCTGAAACCCGGTGAGATTATCGCATGAACTGGACCCTTATTAATCCTGACGTTCTTTCCCAGCTTCCTTCGGTTCGCCATACAATGGGCCAGCATCGGTGCGCGTGTGATTTCCGGGTACTATGCTACCGAAACTCCATACTGACCTTGTGCAGCCCTGCTCTATTATGACTACTCCTTGACCCTCTCACAAGAAGTCAAGTACATTTGGCGATGGAAGAAGCGCGGCTTGCTGCTATTCTTGTACATCTGCTGTCGATACGCCATGCTGGCTAATGTCTTGTACCTCCTGGCTATATCCAACAAACTGGGTGGACCCAACTCTTGCGATGTTATTTACAAGATTATCGGCGTCTTCAGCGTGCTAGGACGCGGTGCTGTTATCTGTGAGTGATGGGTTTGTTGAAATCACTTCTAGAATGAAGCTTAGGACGCGTGTCGAGTCACCTTTCTAGCGCGAGTGTATGTGGTGTGCGCCAGAAACAAGTTCATACTCGGAGGTCTGGGTGTCATCGCGGCCACGTGTGTCGTGCTTGACGTCGTGAGCCCCGTTCCGTGCCCACCACCTCTGGTCATAACGCTAAAGTACCATGCAGATGCATGTACCTGGGCTCCAATGTGAAGGCTCTTCTTCGATAAAGATGTGCGATATGTCTTCACTCCCGCCCTTCATTACGCTGATGCTCCATCTTCAGCGTAGAAAGGCTGCTGTCCATCTTAATCTGTGTATTCGAGTTCCTCGTCTCGGTGATCATACTCTTCCGAAGCATTCAAGCGCTACGCTTGGGCGATGCTCCGCTATCCATGAAGCGCGAAACGTTCAGCTATCTCGTCGCTGAGCAAGGTGTGTGTTTTGCCTGCGCGCTTGTGCTACATGGAGTGCTGTGTCATTGACTCATCAATATAGATCTACTATATTTCACATTCATATCAATATTCACCACTGGAACCACCATCCTCAACTTTCGTGCACCCACCGCCTTTGTTCAACGCCTGCTGAATGCCTTGACACTTCCGTGAGAATGATGTTGTCTTCCTTCCGATCTTCAAGGACAAACATCGCTTTTTCATCAGGTTATCCGGTCTGCTCACTGCGCGCTTCATTCTTCGCCTTCGTGCCTATCACGATCGTAGGATGGGGAACCAGTCGACCGATTTGGCAGGACCTGTCTCTGCATTCGAGGTCGCAACAACTGATGGTCGGCGGCAAGCGCCCACGCTCTTGGACGAGTTTGGTGTGGACCCTCTGTTAGCAGCATCGCACAACTTGGAAGCAGAGAAGAGAAGGCATTCCGCTCATGATCTACAGCTTGCCATTCGCCCCAACGCCAGCGAACAAACCAGATGGACTAGCGATATCTACCAGACACCCACATGCCCTGGAAGGGAGCGTGGCTCGATGGAGTTCGAGATGTCGTCAAGGACATTTTTTTTTTTTTTTGAGACGAAAACTGGTCGCGTCGCAGACGCCGACCGTTAATTTATGGTCCCCTGTAGGACCTCGGATCCGCTACAGACCTTACAAGCTTATGTACATACTGCCACATACGAATCCCATCCTTCAGTTGTCTCCCAGTTGCTCTATCGAGCATGGTTCGTGGTCCGGCCTGCGTCCTTCCCCGACGTCTCCGGTTCGACTCCCCCTTCTCCCTCATCCCTCTCATGTGCGCCGTGCGCCCGCGCCCCGTTTCTCTACGGTCGCTAGCCAGCTCCCCCATCACCCTCATCCCTCTCGGCATCACCGTGACCGTATGCCGGCGCCGCGTTCTCTTCAACACGCGCTAGCCTTCCCTCCTCGCTCCCTCTTCCCGCTCGGGTTCTCCGTGTGCCCGCGCCCCGTATCTCCACGGTCGCTAGCCTGCTCCCCTTATCTCCCTCTGCCCTCTCGAATGCCTAATGGCCTCTCCTCACTCGTCATCGCTCTCCAGTTCCATCGACTCCCCTTCATCCATCGACTCTTCTTCCTGATACTCCTGATACTCCAGTTCGCGCTGTTCCTCTCGCGCTGATCCCGTCGCATCCTCCGGTCGTGCCCCTTCCTCTTCGCGTGCACCCCGTGTCCATCTGCCCGTTGCGTGCACGTAAGCAAGCACCGCCTTGATACCTTTACCTTCTCCCAGCACGTAAGCACTTTCGCGCCAGCGCTTCCCGATATCCGTCTTGAGTCTCGCGCGCTCGCGCTCGCGCATCGGGCAGTCATAAAGGTAATGCTCCACTGTCTCGATTGCGCCACCGCACGCGTCGCAGGCGGGGCTGGGCACACATCCGATGCGGTGAAGGTGCGCGTTGAGCGGAGCATGTCCCGAACGCAGTTGAAAGAGTACGGAACTCTCGCGTCGGGTCAGCCCCGCTGTTGCGCGCATGTGCGCCTTCGTCGCCGCTTCGGGCGCCCAGCTCCTGTGACGGAGGTAGCGCGGCGACATGCGCCAGTCCTGTTGCCACCGCTCATTGAGGCGCCGCGCGTACTCTTGTCGGGCTGCCGAGACGCTGACACGTAGCTCGTCGTGCAGCTGGTACGGGAGATCGGCGGTGGCGCTGGAGCTGCCCTCGGCCGCCAGCTTGGCTTGTTGGTCAATCACCTCGTTGAGTTCGGCGTTGTCGTGGCCGGATACCCATAACACCTCAAGCGAGTACCGCTCGTCGTCGCGTATCCAATGGACGAATGCAGCGTTATCGCGGAACGCGTCCAGCAGATAGTGACCGGGTTGTGCGCGTTGTGCGTGTTCAGTGGCGCGAATGACTGCCTGGTTGTCCAGGCTGATGCTGCTCGGCTCCGCCGCGAATTCGCGGTCCTCTGTCTCAATCAGATGAAGGCCGAGGAGTATACCTACCGCCTCAGCCTCGTATACCGTGTGTTCGGTCAACGGCCCGAGCCTGTACCGAAGGATGCGTCGGAGCCTGTGAATCCCGTCAGTACGTACCAGTAGCGCCGCTGCGCCCGCATAACCCTTGTAGCCAGAACCGTCAGTATATACCTGTATGACCGAGCTGAGGTTAGTATTCTCCTTTTGGGAGTCCTCGCGCGACTCGGCGATGTGAGTCGTGAACGCGAGTCCTTCTACCGCCGGATTGTGGCGCATCGGGACGATCTTCTCGATGCGCTGGGGGGTCAGTTCGGGAAAGAGGTGATATAGATACTGCAGGGGGCTGCGATGAAGCGTGGGGAAGACAGCTGCGCTCAACGCCGCAATGTCATGCAGCGGGTGGGCTGGTGGCAGTGCGGATATCCTAGTCAGCGCGCGGAAGCACATGCGTGCAATGAGTAGGCGCATCGGAAGCAGTTGGGCGTGAATGTCTAAGAGGTCATTGGGTGATGATCGTAAACCGCCTGTGATCGTCAGTGCTGCAATGCGCTGGACGGCGCATAGACGGCGGAGGGCGCCTATCGTGCCCTGCCTCTTACCCAGGCTTGGTGCGGCGCTCGGTATGTCCTGTGGGATCGGTAGTCCCCATACGTCTACCGCGTAAAGCATCTTCGGGATTACCACACTGAGATAGAGGCGGCGACCGTACTTGGGGCGCAAACCGTAAGTGGTTCGCGCTAGCCGTCGTACCTGCAGCGCGTAAGCGCGTCCCTTGGCGGCAGCTTGCTTTGCCTGTTCGGTCCATCGCAGCTGGTCGTCCCAGATGACACCTAGGAAGCGGTAAGTGTGTACGGGCTTGACTCTCGTCGCCCTACCAAGGTCGAGTACCGGTCGCGCAAGACGACGCCGTTTCGGGCGAGTCTTGGGCTTCTCCTTCGCGTCGCCAGGCGCTGATGATCGTGGCGGGTCAGTTGTCTTACCCTTCTCAGGTTCTGGCGCACGTGAGAAGTGCATGAGCTTGAATTTGCTAGGCTCGAAGCGGCAGAAGTGGCTTGTAGCCCACTCGCGCGCGCCTCCCGGTCGTAGGTACATATGGCGGAGTTTGCGGTTCGTTTCCTCGAAAGAGTCGCCAATCGCTACTAGCGCGGTGTCGTCCACGAATCCAGCCCCGTGTTCGCCGGGTCTGTACGGAACCCCGAGTAGCCCTGCACCATAGAAGAGGTACAGTATGAGCGACATTGGGTCGCCTTGCGGGATGCCATTGAGCACCGGGATCGGTGCCGATTCGTAACCGTCGAACTTGCGTCAAGGACATTGTACGACGTTGAGCCTGGGAGTGTACCCCAGTAAAGATGGACAATGACTGGTTGTCTTAAACATGATGCGGGCTGTGCGCGTTTACACAATTCAGCATCCTCCGACGCGTACGACTTTGTGAGCATCACAATCAATGATGCAAATGTACCCGTGCAACATACTCTCTCCCACGCTGATGCTGACCCGGCGCGCTGACGGTCCCGAGTCTTATCGAGATAGTTCGTATGCTCACAGCGCGCTCATCATGCATAAGATAGATGCCTGTGCAGATGGTTGTGTACAACCTGATCCCGTACTAATCGGAACCGCAAATGCGGAGATGGCGGCAAGAAGGCCGTTCTGCACGAGCGATGCTTTGTAGACGCTGAGGATACGGACTCTTTGCTATCTAGCTAAAAGATGACCCCTCTCTTCTTTCTACCTGCATTACATCCGCTTCTGAGACACGGTGAGGTTCACGCCTGGTTCATTGCTCCCAGACGGACTAAACACCCTTCTCCCAGTTTCCTTCGCTTCGCCATTCAATGGGCCAGTATTGGTGCGGCACTTTACCCCCGCTGTTTGCCCAGCTGACTCGAGTATTCCCGCAGCTTTGCTATACTATGACTACGCCTTGACCTTTCCGCGAGAAGTCAAGTATGTTTGGAAAGGAAGCAAACGTAGCTTGCTGGTCTTCTTATATATCTGCTGCCGATATGCGTTGCTGGCCAATGTGCTTTATCTCCTGGCCATCGCAAACAAGTTCGGAGGACCCGAGACTTGTGACATTGCCTACAAGATCATTGGGGCGGTAAGCGTGCTGGGACGTGCGGCCATCATCTGTGAGCGCGTTCGAGAGCTCGAGCGTCCGGTTTACTGAAACCGTCTGACCAGTTACCTTCCTTGTCCGAGTGTACGTCATGTGTGACAGAAATGTCTTTATACTTGGAGGCCTGGGTGCTGTCGCGCTGACTTGCTTCGTGCTCGATATCGTGAGTAACGTTATACAGCGCGCCGGAAGTAAATGCTGAAGCGCATGTCAGTTGCATGTACCCGGACTACAATGTGAGGGCTCTTCCTCGATCAAAATGTACGTTGGAACCCACTCTCGCCGATATCTGCGATGACGTCCCTCATTCACAGTGAGTCCACATTACTGTCCATCTTGGTCTGCGTGTTTGAGTTCCTCGTGACTGTGATCACGCTCTACCAGAGCATCCAATCCCTCCGTCGATTCGGAGGGTTCTCCGAATCGATGAATCGAGAGACGTTCATTTACATAGTTGCTGAGCAAGGTACGCTTTTAACAACACGTCCTACAGGGCATCCTGTGGTTATTCATCCGAAAATTCAGGTATACTTTACTTTGCGCTCATCTCGACATTCACCATCGGAGCCACTATCCTCAACTTCCGCGCTCCCGCGGCCTTCTTTCAACGCTTACTGAACGTGTTCACACTGCCGTGAGCACGATCCTGATGTCATCAAGCTCTGCGGTTCACTTAAGTTACAACGTAGACTCTCTGGCATGCTCACTGCGTTTCATCCTTCGCCTCCGCGCCTACCACAGCCGCAATGTGGGAGACAATACGACTGGTGTCTCGCTGGCACCCATTGCCACTTTCGAGGCCGCACAGGCTCGGACTCGCGACGGGATGCAGATGCAGTCACGTACGCTTTTGGACGAGTTCGATGTTTGCAGATCCCAGATGTTTGAAGACTCGAGAATAACATTATGTGATAACTCATATTGACCGCGACAGTAGCCTGTTGTGTGAAGAATATACACAGATAAGGTAGATACCAAACGCAATGAGCAAGTCACAGCGTGCATGTGACCAACCCTCCAAGCAATTGACAGTCCACTCGTCAATTCGGGGCAATCCGTTCGGAGTGATCGCTGTGCTGCGAGGAGTTTACCTCTTCCCTAGTTTCTGGAGCTGCCATTCGTGGCCACGCTTACGCTGTGCCACGCGGATTACGTTTGGGATATGCCTTGGGTGCTGCGAGGATGTCCTTCCTGTCTCAGTGTATGAAGTGCTTAGTGGTGTTGGCTCTGAGCTCGAAGATCACGACGATTTCCTGCACTTTTACGTGAGAGTGTGCCACCTATCATAGTCAATAAAAACGCAGTTGAGCAGACATATATAGACCAGGAACTTCCTACACATGATCAGTCGGCCTATCGAGTTCATCCACATTGCAGTTAGCTCTACACACATGCTGATGCATTCGCGACGATCGTACAGCGCTGCAGCACGTCATACAGCGCAACTGCGTAGACCAGATGCAGCATGACGACGCGATACTACAGATCCCACAGGTCGGTAAAGGGTTAGCGTTGAGAAAATGGGAGTAGCAGGTACATCCGACATCTTCGACCGCCCTGGCTCGTGGGTATGTTGACGACTGTGGCGCGCATAAACCAAAATATCCGGACTGATATACACGTAGACAGGTACAAAGAAGCACTCCGTACGTGTGTATAGTGGGGCTAAACGAGGTACAAGAACTCTTAAACCTAAACAGCGACGCGGATTTTGTGATATGCCGGACCCGAGATCCCGTAATGCGTACTGCACAGTGCACACCAGGAACATTCTCGCCTGAGGAAGAGTGCCTGGCGGATATCCGCGGAAGGGAAGAGGCGGGCGCCGTATGCGCCTGATCAGACCAAACAAGAACAGGCGCTGAGTCAAGATAGACAACGGCATATGCACGCGGGGGATTGAGGATCTGTGCATGGTGCATGGACCTTGGGAATACTAATACGCAGCACGGAGCGCCAGGCTATCACCGTGCCGAGTATACCGACGGATCGACCGGAAGATCCAAGGACAAGCCGAAAACGCGGCAGTCGTGCACCCGGCTGAGTGGCGGAAAAGTAGAGCGGCATTGGTCGGAGTGGTGAGCGGCGCGGCGGGAGATCATGCGGTGAGCCAGCCTTGTGCATCGTGCGATGCAAGAGGGTGCGGTGCGGGCGGGATGAGCGGATGACGTCGGCAGAAAGCTTAATACGAGCCGAATGAGGACGGAGAGGAAACACGCGGGTTGGGGGAGGTGAAGCGGACATGTCTAAAGCTCTCGTATAGAATAGCAAACATCGGCTGGGAATAGGATAGGGTATATGATCAAGGAATAGGACAGGATGAGGTAGAGGATGATGCTGGTACGGGATGATGGTGGATGAGCAAGAAGATGCAGGCGGGAGCGTGTGAACGCCTGTCCCTGCTCTTAACGGTCAACTCTTTCGGACAAACAATCGAGAATATTATAGTCGGGGCCTGGACAGTTGACGACGATGGCACATCCTGCAGGGCCTCGGGATCGGGACAGCCGCAACACTGCCTACGAGTCCATCTTCGGCCGTCCGAGTGCGCAACACCATAACGTGCAGGGAGCGCCGCAGTATTATCCGCCCACATACGCCCAGCACCAGCTCCAGGTCGGCGTGGACAGGAGACAGAGCTATCACCCGTCCCAGTACTCTGCCCAGCAGCCGTATGCGCCCTCGCAATACCCGTACCGCCAACAGGCCTACGCCCAGTCTCAACCTCTCCGTTCCACATATTCTCCCTCCGTCGCAAGCACACACCCGGGCGTCCTTGCCGAGGAGCCGTATCCTGTCCAGGTCCAGAGCCCGGAAAGCCTGCACTATGCGAACGGATTGACGCCCGCGCAGGCGTACCAGGCCCAGGTCTACAACCAGCAATCGGTATATTCTCCGCACCAACAGGCGACACCCCAGCCGACGGGATATCCACTTCCGCCCCAGGTCGGGCTCAACCTCGATGTCGGCTCGAGCGGGCTTGGGATAGACTTTGAGAGCGACGGTGGGAACAATGGGCAGCAGGGTGGACACAGTCCGACGGATACCGACGACGGCAGCGAGCTTCCCTGGACGAGCACAGGTGTGTTTATTTCTTGCATTAATTGCGACGTGCATTTCGAGCACGAGAGCCATAACTGCTACGACGATCTGCGGCATCGGGGGTCGTTTGACAGCTTCCATTCATGCTTACTTGGTCCTTCTCAGCGCCCTCGCCGTCTTCCCGGCCCATGTCCGACGCGCGCTCGATCTACAGCATCACGTCCGACTCCCGGGTTCCCGCGCCGTCCCTCACAGTCGACACCTCGCCCTCGCTCCACAGCGCGGGCACCTCGCCCAAACCCCGGCGCTCATCCGAGTCGGCCCGCACACTCCCGCCCAGCATGATCTCGGCCGTCGCCCGCCGTTCAGGCGCCAACGCGTCCGAGCGCTCGGGTTCCGTCTCGTCCTTTGCTACTGCTCCTGGACTCCGCTCGTCACTCATGCACGACATGGCTCTTGCACATGGTCTTCGTCCCCCTTCGACAATAAGCATGCCAGGCTCACCCCAACCTCCACGCAAACCTCGGCGTACGCCGATCGTCTACCCTGCCCTGCTCAGCCGTGTCGCAGAAGCTTTCGCGGCGCGTATTGCACTCGCCGACCGCGTCCGAGATGGACTAACATATAAAGACGCGTTCGACGGCCGTCAAGCAGTCGACAAGATCGCCTACATAATCAAGACGACCGACCGTAACCTCGCTCTCCTCCTAGGCCGCGCACTGGACGCCCAGAAGTTCTTCCACGCTGTAACATATGATCACCGACTACGCGACTCCGCAGCAGACCTCTATCAATTTCGTGGGCGCGGCCCGTTCGGGAGTGGCGAACTCCAAAACCCGCATCCGCAGTTACCGCCCAGTTTGCCGCCCAAGATCGAGCCCCCGCCCCGTCCGGCAAGCGCAGCGACGCAGGGAAGCAGTAACGAGCATAGTACGGAGAATGGCGCGAGTACACCTGTGTTACCTTTGGTAGCCGACGAAGCCGAGCCGGCCGTCCCCACGGGCGTGTTCACGTTGTTGACGGACTGCTACAGTCCGACATGCAGCCGCGAGCAGTTATGCTATAGCATCACGTGTCCCCGACGGCTTGAGCAGCAGACGCGACTCAAGCGCCCGCAGAACGACTCTAGTAGGACGCTTGGCGATGGGTTGGAGGTTGTTGATGTGGAGAGCGAGGCGCTCGGGGGAGGGAACGAAGGAGGGATGTTGTGGATACATAGCGTGCCGAAGGAGATCGCGGATAGTGTGAGTGATCAGGAGAAGAAGAGGCAGGAAGCTATCAATGAGGTCGTGTACACCGAGCGCGACTTTGTGAAGGCGTTGGAATACTTGCGAGACGTGCGTGGTGTTGGCTCCTTGATTCTGACCATGCATTGACGAGTTTCTGCAGTCATGGATCACTCCGCTGAAAACGCTGGATATCATCCCTGAAGAACGACGCGCCACGTTCGTTCAGGACGTCTTTTGGAATGTGCTCGACGTCTTGGCCGTCAACACGCGATTACGAGACGCGCTCTCAAGACGACAAAAGCAATATGCTGTAGTCGAGCAGGTACGCTGTACACTGCGCCCTACAGTCGTACTGATACTAACATATCATCACAGCTCGGGGATGTCTTCTTAGAAGCGGTACCCCACTTTTCTCCCTTCGTTGCGTACGGCGCCCACCAGATGTACGGCAAGTACGAGTTTGAGAAGGAAAAGGCGAATAACCCCGCCTTTGCCGCGTTCGTCGAGGTGCGCATGACTTCATAGATGTATGCCGCTGCGGATAGCGATGATTGAAACGTATCTGAAACGTAGGAAACGGAGCGCCGACCAGAGAGTCAAAAGCTCGAACTGAACGCATACCTCACCAAGCCTACGACCCGTCTAGCGCGTTACCCCCTCCTCCTCGAAGCCGTCTTGAAACAAACGCCAGAAGACAATCCAGACAAAGAGGCCCTTCCTCAAGTGGTCACCATGGTCCGCGAATTCTTGAAAGAAGTCAACTTGCAGACTGGACGAGCGGAGAACAGGTTCAGCTTGTTACAGCTCGATCAGCAGTTGATTTTTAGGCCTGGAGAGCAGGTTGATTTGAGGTTGAGAGATGAAGGGAGACAGCAAATCTTTAAGAGTGCGCTTAGGAGGAGTGCGGGGGATAGTGGAGAGTTGATGGTGTTTTTGTTTGATCATGCACTGCTTATGGTCAAGCAGAAGCGACAGGGAGAGCAATACAAGGTCTACCGCAGGGTGCGTCGTTTCCGCTGCGGTTGGGTTCAAGCTGGACACTAACGATATCTGCCAGCCGATCCCACTCGAGCTTCTATACGTCGCTGCGCCAGACGAGACCGCTGCGACGAGCGGTACTTTGCGACTGAGCGGTTCACGCGCGACCCGCGCACGACCCGGTGGCCCAGTCATACTCTCACACGCACCTCACTCTCCTGTCATCAACGTCAAGCTCGATAACGCGATCAAAGGTGGCTACCCGCTCGTATTCGCCCACCTCGGCCGAAAGGCGTACCAGATAACTCTATGGGCCAGCACGCTCGTTTCTCAGAGGAAGTGGTTGGAACATGTGGGCAAGCAGCAGGAGGAGATGAGGAAGAGGAGTCGGTACTTTGAGATGGAGAGTTTGAGCGAGGGGTTCTTCGTTGGTGCGAATGCGGTGAACTGCGCTGCTCCGTTCAGTGCGTATCTGTCTTGTTCTTGTAGGCGTGCGTTGTGCTGATGATTTGTGAAAGACCAAGGCAGGCAAGTCGTCTACGGTACCAACGACGGTGTTTACCTCTCCGACCTCGCTCAACCATTGCGCGAGCCCGTCAAAGTGCTCGCATTGACGGACGTCTCGCAAATTGACGTTCTGGATGACTATGGGCTTCTCATCGTACTGTCCGAGGGTATCGTCATCACGTTCCCGCTTGACGCTCTCGAGGCTATCGACCCTATGGCCGGTCTCAAACGTGCGAAGCGCATCTCGAGTCATACGAGCTTCTTCAAGACTGGTATCTGCTTGAACAGGACGTTCGTCTGCGTGGTCAAGACGAGTCCGTTGAGCAGTACGATCAAGATCCTTGAGCCGATCGACCAGAATGTGCGCGGGAGGGCGAAGCCGACGTTCAGGAAGCTGTTGCAGGGCGGGAACGATACACTGCAGCCGTATAAGGTGTGTTTGGATTTATCTTGTTATCTTGTATCGGAGTGCTGACAGACACTGCAGGAGTTCTACATCCCCATGCAGAGCAGTTCCATCCACTTCCTCCGTACCCGGCTCTGCGTTGCTTGCGTGAACGGCTTCGACGTGATTGACCCCGAGAGCCTGGACATCCAAGGCTTACTCGACCCCTCCGACGAGTCTCTCGACTTCGTCCGCCGACGCGCGGACCCCGTCAAGCCCAAACCCATGGCGATCTACAGGATCGACAACGAGTTCTTGCTATGCTACGACGAGTTCGCGTTCTACATCAACCGTTCCGGCTGGCGATCCAGACGCGACTTTATGGTATACTGGGAAGGCACACCGACGGGCTTCGCGTTACATTATCCATACGTGCTCGCGTTCGAGCCGAGCTTTGTGGAGATCAGGAACGTCGAGACGGGCGCGATGGCTCAGATCGTGCAGGGGAATAACCTTCGTGTTTTGTTCACCGATATACCACCGTCGCCTGGTGCGCCACCGCCACAGCGTGGATACGCGAATGGGTATCAGCAGCCGTATGCAAGTGCGAGCTATGGTGGGCGACCGCAACATGTGCCTCATCCCGGCGCGGCTGGATACAACTCTGCGCCGGTCCCGTTGTACAACCCTCCCGCGCGCGGACGTGGACGTGATGAGATTATCATGGTTTCGGACGATCGAGTCTTGAGTTTACGGCTTGCTCAACCTGATGTGGTCGCATAGCACACGTAGCGGCCTTCTTCCGTCTACCTTCGTTCTCACTTCCCCTTTCTCGTTCCCCGTTCCCTTGCGTCCGAGTCCGAGTCTGCTTTGCTTGCTTGAGTCCCATTACACGCACTGTGTCATTAGCTCTCCCTTGCCCCGTTCTCCCCCTCCCGTTCTCCAGTTCCCCAATCTCGAATTCAACCGCTCGTATCCTGTCCTTGTTTGTTTGTTATACACACATTCCCCCTGAGCACTGATCCCCGTCTACCCACCCCCGCATTTGAACCTGAACCTGACCCCCATCTACGTATATATCCGCATCTGTATCCTTTTGCCCTGTTTCATCTCCTTTTTACTTTGTGCTCTCTTATCCTTTTCGACTGTTCGTTGTGAATTTGAATGGCTGGGTTTTCTGCTCGTGATGTTGGGCTTGCCTTGTCGCCACAAGGTCATATTCGGTCCAGGTATGGGATTGGTATATGGCAAAGGTCTACATGGCAAAAGACTACATAAAGACCGCCCTTCCAAGTCAGCCCTCACAGTCGCATATCCCTCAAGCATTGCTCCCCAGACGTGGCCTTTTGCACTGCGTCACTTCTGTCGCCTGACTGTCCTGAGTCGTACCGCCAGAGACAGACACGGCTGTATCGCAGTCATCATAGCCGAGATCCTCGATTTTGCGCTTTCGCGCCATCTCGAGCTCGTACTCTGATTGTGTCAGGACAATGACGCCCCGTTCAGTCGGCTTGTAGTACCCCTTGATCGAGCCGCCCTCCCTGTGCACTTGTCGCACATGTAGCGGGTACTGCTCCTGCGCACTGTCGTTTGGCGACCAGAGGGTGTCATCGGCGAGGTGGTCGTTGAAGGATTTCAACAACGTCTGATGAGACAAGTACTGGGTGGCACGAACAACTTCGTCTTCGTACACTCTGAGCTCCCACTTGTAGTGCTCGTGCTCGGCATGACAGTAGCGTGCCCTGTCGGTTGGGGGTTCTCGCGGCTTGCGGGCGCATAGAGGCGCGAAAAGCCAGCGGACACGAGCCATGGTTTTCGAGAGCGCCTTTGGAGCGATCTCATAGGCTGCGAGGTCTAGGTACGGCGACTTGTTGCAGACATAGAGTGACCGGTAATTATCGCCGTGCATTATCTCGCGGGGAGCAAAGGCCGATTGCAACTCGCTTAGTAGAGAGCCCTTATCGTCTGGAAGGACGGTGTGAAGGTAATGAAAGACCTGATGAAGCTTCAGTCAGTACTTTGACGAAGAGAAGGTGAGATCAGGTATGGATGCCCACCTGATGGTGCAGAACGTGGCAGAACGACTCTAGGTCATCGCGAACCTCATGGACGAAGTCCTCGGGACGTTGGAGCATCCGCACAGACATGAACGGCCGAGTTCCCTACGCGCGAATGTTAGAAAGTTGAAGCTCTATAGATGTGAGCTATGCGCACCACGCGGTGCTTGCGATACTCGATTTCATGCTCCACGATGTTGATGCAGAGATCCCAGTCAATGAGAAGACCCTCGACTTCGCCCTTCTTGCCTGGAACCTTGGCGATAAGGATGTTGCCGTTGCTGATATCGCGATGCAATATATTCTTCAACCGGTAAGCCGCCTCGTGCGCTAGAGAAACGTTCGTGTTAATCTTCATCGTGTGATTGAATGGGAGCAATTCCGAGTCACCTTCCACCGCATCGCGGAGTGCAATACACAACTGGCGCGAGTTTCTAAACTTGCTCAGACTACCCCCTACTCTTCTGAAGACAGTCACGGTCAAAACATGCTGCGTCGCCCTGCTATCAGCATCTTTCGCCTCCGTAACATTGGCACCGCCGCGCCGAATGTCGGGGTACCGCCTCGCGTAGTCGGACGTGAAGGTACGGATGGAGCGCTTTCCGTACTTCGTTTGAGACCATGCATCGCCCGGCGCAGCGGTCGACTTCCACTTAAAGTACTTGGCGGCAACTCTGCCTGACGCAGCTGGGACGTCGCCACCGAAATAGCAACCAGGAAGGTGAGGCACCGTTTCACCATTCACCACTTTCTCAAGCTCTAGATACAGGTCGCGTTCTTTGATCCCGCCTGAGATGCGCCAGCTTCGCTTCATGTAGACAACAGCGCGCTCGGTGAGGTCCACAGCAATGTAGCCGCAAGTGGCGCGACCGAAGAAGTAAGGGTGTGATTTGTTTGGTCGGTATGCGAGGACTCGATGGAAGCTGTTCGACGGCTTGTCGTACACGTTGAACATCCAATACGTGGGGTGATTGTTCAGCTTGGGATGATTCGGTGGGAATACAGAGTGCCAGGTGACATCATCTGGTAATAGGTCTTCCTTCTTCGCCTGTTTGAAAATCGTCTTCGCGTCTTCGACTAAATTGTCATCGTGCGCGACCCGTGTCGCAGAGGTATCAATGCCGCGACCGGTAGCGCTAGCGAATGCGAAGCGTTGGAAGAAGAGGGTGAGATAGGATGTTGCGCGCCAATCGAATAGCTCCGAGTAGGCGACGCCGCTGTGGTCGAAGTGCAAGAGCCGAGCATGAGTCGGCAGAACGACGAAGCCGTAGAGGAACGTCCGGTGGCCATTCACCGAGACACCGTGTGCGTAATCCATGAATTGGCAGCGTATGTCAAGCAACTCGTCGACGTCAACTTCCGACTCTAGCTGCCCTAGCTTTTCCCGATCTTCCGCTGTGGTGATATGCATACACGGATCTTGTGAATTTGTGCGCTTGACGTCGCCAAAGAACAGGATCTCGCCAAGCAAGCGTTGGAGGCCATCGTCGTCTCTAGAGACTTCACACGTGTCTTTTCCGAGAAAAGAAACGGCGGGCAGGTCCTTCAGTAGGTCGTTTAAGTCAGAAGTTCCGGAGCACCCGAAGAACTTGTGTGTGTCTTTGCAGAACACTCCATGGCCGTGCAGCACGTCGCCCAGGCTGAAATTGATGGCTGCGACCTGAGTACAGAGTTACATGAGCTGGTGATGGGAGGAACTACGATAGCTATCTGTGCTTACGAAGTCGGCCGTCTCTATGGCTGTGGATGCCACGCTCATGAACGGAGCGCTCTTCGGTTCAGAGGAGGCTGTCTTCTTCGGTTTCTGCACCAGATCCTCTATCCACTTGTCTACGGGCACCGGCCCAAACCATTCGCCTGCGTGATTACACTCAATACGTGTGTTGTTTCGATGCCTGGATGGACATACATACCTTCCATTATTAAAAGAGGACACTTAGCAAGGACGAGAACACGGGAAGGTGGTTCAAGCAAGGTGCGAAGTGCGCGCTCTGATGGGGGTTGGTGTCAAGAATACGAGGAGGAAGATCTGGTTTTATAGCTCGACGAGATATCAGACCACACAGCTCGAAGGTGGTTGGAGCACGTTGGCGAGAGACAAGTCGCGGCGAGGCAAGATCCATAAACCACACGATCAGCGTTTTTATATTACTATTTCCCACGAAACCTCGCTCGCTGGGCACTACGGATACGCCACCTTCGGTATCCCGTTGGAGTATATGCTGTTGTGAGCGTTCGGGAGCCAGGTCAGGGAGACCAAGAGCTGGTGCTGGTAATCGGGGCGACGGCCCGCCAAGCCGGTGCCACAACTATAAACGCGATCCGCGAGCCATGACTGTTGAGTATTGGTGCCTCGGGTAAACCCTGTGGTGTTTCAACAACTGGTGTTATACGTGTACCGCCAAACACGGACATGGTGTCACTGTAGGAAGCTGCTCACTACTTCTCGTAGGCTTCTCGCTGTGCTTGCGCTGAGCGGGATACATCCCGTCACGCCCAGTTGCGCCTGTCAAATTGATGTCAGTCAGCAGCGACGACTCCCCGGCTCTTCTCCCGCATGCCCTACCTCCTCGGTCGTCTTGAGTGTATATAGGCATGTCGCCACAGACAGCGGCGACCAACACCTCGAATGCGAGTCGCACGTTCACTGGCTCTCTTGCTCCAAGTCGGACACGTACAACAACCTAGACCGTTCTTCTTCACCGCTCGCACAATGTGCTCAAAATGTGGTCACGATCACCCTTTATCCACCGGCAGCCCCGCTCAACCTCACTCGAGCGCGGTTCACGACCACGCTCACGGTCAAATTCATTCGCATGCTCACCATCACCACCATCACCATCATCACCACGGTGCGCCAGCAAACGCAGCCGAGATGAATGCAGAGTACTACGATCGCGAGGCGGCAAACTACGAGAGCATGCCGGGCGCGCGCGAGCTCCTGAAGGATATCTCAGTCAAGATGCGGGAGTCTGCGACGTTCAATGAATCAAGTACACGCGTTCTCGACTTTGCGAGTGGCATAGGTGCGTCAGACCGAGCTAAACGAAAGTAACTGAGTTTACTGACGGGCGATTCGCAAATAGGCATGCTCTCCCGCGAGCTTGCGCCGTACAGCAAGGCTATCCTCGGTGTCGACATTAGCCCCGTATCGGTCGCCATCTACAACCACAAGGCGGAAGGGCTAGGTGCCGCCCACAAGATGCGTGCTGTGTCACTGGATTTGCAAAAGACGGAGGGCGAACTCCCAGGTCAAACATTCGATGTCGTGGTGGTAAGTTCCATATACTCAGATATCCTCTTCGCGCTCACAGCCTGTCGTTCAGTGTTCGATGGCGTGGCACCACTTCGACGACCCCGACGCATACGCCGAGATCCTTACGCGTTTCCTTGCACCTGGAGGAAAGCTTCTCGTTGTAGATCACATGGGCAAGCCCACAGATGAAGGCGCCCTGCCCATGCCGGACTCGCTCAAGGGCGTCGTACCGCAGGTACATGGCTTCTCGGAGGAGCGTATCAAGAGCTCGTTTGAGCTAGCCGGGCTCGTCGAAGTGCGGTATAACAAGGCATTCCGTGTTCCATTGCCGATTCCAGATATGCCACACCTGACTGAAGAAGAGCGCACCTTCGATCTGTTCTTAGCAGAGGGAACGAGACCGGGACAGAAGCTTTGACAGAGCCATCATGGAGAAATAGATTACAAACATTATACGGAGTTTCAAGGACCATGATATACATCTATGCAATATGAGTCAACCTGAGAGCGAATTGAGTGTCAAATACTGACCAATCCTCTCCATTTCTTTGTTCGTGTGTCCATCCGCCACAGCAGCAGGTCGACGTGCCTGACAATTTGCCGCAGCAGAAGCGTTGCTTTAACCCGTTGTTCACGATCACGTTTAAGACTGGCTCGGGAGGACCGGTGACCTTGGCGCGTAAGTTGTCGGTGTCGTAGCCAAAGATACGATAATACGGCACATGTCTGGCTCGTCCAGGGCCGTCCGCATCTGGCTCTCCAAACGTGGTAATAAGCATGTACGTTGCCATCCGCGCGCTTTGGGATCGGTTAGACCTAGATCTCAAGTCTCTAAGACCCATCTTGCGCGTGAGGAGCATCTCGATTATGAGGGGTCGGAAGGGTTCGATGTAGAAATCGGGTTCGTTCTGGCTCATGTGGATGAAGCGCGAAGAGGTAACGCGGAACTTGCGTTCGAGGGGTTTGGAAGGGTCATCGTCGTATTTGAGATAAGCTACAAGCGTGTGTTCGTCCTCGGAGCCGTCTCCATTCAAGATTATGTTGGCTAGCGCGGCATTTGTGAGGGTGTCGTGGTGATATTCTCTCCAGCGGGCGAATTCCATCCATGCGCGGGTATGCCCAGCAGCCTCGTTCGCGATGGTTTTATATTGAGTCCACTGCCGACATTCATTTTTGTGCCCACCCTTCCATGCTCTTATCTGACATTCCTTGTCCTGAATGTGCATGTCAGCGGTGTCCAAGGAGCATATATCGTTGAACACGAACGCAGTATAGGGCGAGGAGGCATCCCTTACATCTCGCTAGCGTCACTTCACCGGTCGGAGCGCATCGTCGCATTTGTTTGCAGCACGCGCATTGCGCATGCGTATGATAGGGTATCACAGCGTCGTGAAATGCAGTTAAAGGAGCGGCCATGGTGTCGGACTAGTTGATGGCGGAAGTCAACGAACACAAGACGCAACTGCGTTACGCGCACAGACGCGCACACGCGCCGCCTCTGACCTCCTACCACCATGATGACATCCACGCCGGGAAAGAAAGGAACTGGGTACGCATCTGGTATCTCTTCTCGTAGACGACTTCAGACTGAAGTGCAGTATATAGTAGTGCAACCATGTCATGGGACAATCTGGCAAAAGAACGAGTTGCTGCCGCCGCTGGGGTCGAACTCGGCCAACGGGTTGCTTCCACCACACGACGCCACTCGAACCGCGCACAGATACAACTAGATCGCGAGATTGATGATGCTCTGCATGCCGTCGCAACCCTTCGTATGGCTAGGAACTCATCGTGTCTGATATACATGCTCCCCGCCGACGTCTTGCCTTTCATCTTCTACTTCTGTACCCTCAATAACCCTGCCTTTCCTAACTGGGCCCCCAATGCGAGTGGCTGGCTGGCTGTGACTCGTGTATGTAGCTTATGGCGTGAAATTGCATTGCATACGCCCAGCCTTTGGGCCGACATACCTCTCAATGCCGGGGAGCGCGTTGCAGAAGTCTTCTTAGAGCGCGCGAAGAGTGCTCCCATCATTGTCCGCGTGCCTGCGGCTAGAACTTTAGGGCCCAACCCTGCCTTCATCAAGAACGTACAACTCGTCTCTTCCCACATCGGCCATACCGAGGAGCTCAGTCTCTCTGCGTCGGTGCCCCTCTATAACGCAGTGATCGAGCACCTTCTGGTCGCGGCGCCCGTGCTGAAATACGCGGACGTCAACTCCGTCGCGTACAATACGAATTGCCTGGACCTCCCGGCCAATGTCTTTATTGGCCGCGCTCCTATCCTTCGCAGACTGACTTTCACAAATGTCATGCTACCATGGACGTCGATCTCGTGGGCCAACCTGCGAGGCCTTATCATCTGCCACTGTAGTAGCCCTGAGAAGTCCACTCTCCGCGGTAGCTTCCCAGATCTAATCGAAGGGCTGTCTGCCGCCTCCCGTTTAGAAGATCTCGTGCTCCACCGCTGCCTTCCTCCATTGAATCAGCTCAGGACCTCGAGTCCTACCATCTCCTTGAAACACATACAAGTGCTAGATCTCAGCGGTCCGCATGAAGAATGCCTTCGATTGTATCAATCCATAGACTTCTCGCCTTCTGCCCATGTCAACGTCTCCCTATGCTTCCGCAATGAAAGCGGAGCAGATGTACAGAAGCTCGTTCCTCTTCTTCGTTCCTACTTCGCATCCGCGCCAAGCGACACACCCCCAGTGCAAACGCTCGCTCTAATATCAAACGGAACATACGTCAAATTGCGAGTCTGGCGTAGCCTTACCCTTAACCTCGATGACATGGCGTTCGAAGATAGTGCCCACATTCACGACCCTTTTAGTGCAACGATGCACTCGAGAGCGAATTTCAGCATCGAACTGTCCGACATGCCGACAAGTGGTGCTCAACATGAACGAGACATGCTGGCGGACCTGTGCCGAACCATTCCTTTAGAAGACCTGCGCAGGCTTTCGCTCAATAGCTTTCGCAATGGTCCCGCCTGGAACAAGGGCACCTGGCTGGATATCTTCGGACGCGCCAAGAACGTTCGCTCCGTGCGCTTGCACGGCGATGCTGCACATTCCTTCTCAGCGGCGTTGGTCACCGTACCGGATGACGGATCTGCCCCTCGCTCAAAAGCACGCGGCGCAGCCTCGCGCAAATTTAAGAACACGCGTCGACAAGACCTCTTCCTCCCTGAACTTCGCAGTCTGTACCTGGAAGACATACACCTTGATGGAGACTTTTCAGGACAGCCATTCCATACTCGACTTGCCGCCAACCTTCGTCTGCGCTCGAACCGCGCCCCAATCGACTCGTTATACTTCACTGACTGCACACTTTACGACGAGATGCTGGAAGAGTTCGAGAACATCCAAGGTCTCAATGTAGTTTGGGATGGGAGTCACGGAGACTTCGAATCGGACGATGATGACTACATGGAGTCGGATCTATATTTATCGGACTTTTTGTGAAGAAATAGAAATAGGCCTGTTTTTGTCCCTTTGCACCTTCATGCTTTCATGTCAGACACGCGACGCGCTGTATACCTAGCTACAAACACCGTATTACTTTACTGTATATCATCATTTGATGTTCCCTACTTTGACCTCGTCGTAATTGGCGCCTGTTTGGGTGCAAAATCGTCAGGCCCAAGCCTGTCAAGGCCACGCCGGTTGCCTTGACGGTACAGAGACCATCTACTTAATGTTAGACTGAGTCCTGACACACTCTAGACTCACGATTCTCTTCTGCTGGTGTGTACACTTGACACTAAGAATGGTTTATACAGAACGTAGCTAAAGGAAATAGTACAAACGCGGTGATTAGACCCCCGAGGCGTGCCCGAGATGCGTGGGAAATTGTTGTTCCTTACTTTCATCGGTCACCCAACGGTATCACGACCCTTATATGCTCTATCAATTGTTTTATACATCATCCTTGGCATCTTATATACGCATAATACACCAAATTGTATTGAATTTATTGCTCTTATACTGCTTACTGACCCTCCAACAGCTGCGTCTCGTCCGCATTGAGGATCAGGCGAGAGTAGAACCGGACCTTCTCCAAAAAGCCCTCAGCGCGGATAGCTAAAGCGCCGATAAGTGTCTTAACTAGTATTTGTATGACTGAAATGACGAACCTTCGTTGATAGTGTGTGCTCCATTGTAAGCGTCGCCGCTACCGAGATGGCTGTAGCGGAAGATGTTGCTCGTGAGGTCCCTGTCAAGATGTGAGCGTGTCACTGCTGTACAACTTTTTCCCACGCACCAGTACTTGGCGGTGTCGGTATTCCCGATAGCAAGCTCAGGACCGACAACAGAAGGCTTGATAAGCTTGTCCTCGCGAATGGCACCCCCCAGAGTCGACTGGATCGTTCCCGCGAGTAGTTCCCACGCTGGACTGCCAAATGTGGGCGTTATAGGCGCAGGCGCAAGCGGGTCGTCAAAGATGTCCGAGAGACGGATATGGCCGCTGGATGCGACGGTAGTCTCGTACGAGGGAGCAGCCGTACGGTCGAAATATTCCAGCGTGAGGTTGAGTTCCTTGGCGACGGGGGTCAAGACGTCCAGATAGCGCGCGCGCACGTCCTCGGGAGAGCTACGCGTATGATACGTCAGAATAATGGTCTACCATCATATACAGATGACGAACCTCCAGTCCGCGATGCGGTGGTTGGCGACGGCGGAGACATGCTCTGGCAGCGCGTTAACCTTGACACCTCCGCTGATTAAATCAATAGCCTGGGAAGTTCCGAACTTGGCCTTGTAGAAGTTCGGGTTCTGCGCGATGAGGTACTCCTGAACCTCTGCCAGTGCGGCGTCGTCATGACCAGCCTTTGCGACGAGAGAGCGGTAGTGAGCCGGGAGCGATTCGTCGTATGCGGCGTCGCACTGCAGTTTTTCAAAGTAGGTACCGTTGCGGTTCAACTTCACCGGGAATGGATGGTCCTCCAGAGCAGTGATGACCGAAGAGAGATAACCAATGCCCTGTTACATTTTAGATACATTTCTCGAGAAGCAGCTGCTTCAGACTCACCGTGTGTGGGGGAGGGACGCTGGAGTGCCCACCAAGGGTCGTAACCTTTCGCGCGACATGTTAACTTCTTTCGTAACGAAGGCAAGGCTTGCAAGATTACCTCGATCTGGACGTTAAGTTTGCCCTTCTCCGCGGTGTTAGGGAAGGCGATGATGACATCGTCGTGCTCCTCGTAGTGTCCGCCCTCATCGACAAGCAAGGCAAACCCATCCTTCCCGTAGATGTCAAGGAGGTAAGGGCCAATGTGACCGGCGCCCTTCAAGAACATCGTAAGGTTGGAAGACATGCGTAGAATCAAAAGTCGGAACGCACATGCTCGCCACCGCGCTCCTCGTCGATACCATAGGCCAACACGATCGAGCGCTTCGGCTTGAAACCGATCTTGAGCAAAGTTTCGATGGCGCTGAGCGAAGCAGTTGAGCCGGAGTCATCGCAGCTGCCACGACCCCAAATCCACGTCCCGTCGTAGTCGCCAGAGAACGGCGGGTGAAGCCACTGGTCAAGCGTGTCCTCGAGAACAGGGACGGTGTCTGGTGCGATATCGTCAGCTCAAGTGCTACATGCGCCACTCGAAGGGACGCACCTTGGTGGCCCGTCAGCAGGATTGGTTTGAGCGAATCGTCTGTGCCCTGCCAGTGAATGACAAGGGCATAGGTATTGATCTTCGTCACTTGGAGGGTTGAATGGCTAGAAACCGTCCGTTCAGCCTCAAAACAGAATACCGTGGACTCAGGCAGACGTACATGAGCGGGAAGCGCTCCTCAAAGAACTTGTGAAGCGTCGCGAACCCGTCCCAGCGCGAGTCACCGGTGCTTGGCGAAGGGATATCATCATACACCTCCGTACTGATTCACGCACTTAGTCCATGCAGTAACTCGAATCATGCGACATGGGGCGTACGGGATACGAATGACACCAGAGAGGTTGTCGTAGAACCACTGCTTGTTCTCCTGCTTCTTGAGCAGCTCATCAAGCGCCGACGCGAGTTCAGCGTTCGCGCTCGGTGTGATGGGCCCGGTCTGCGGGCACATCCCCTGCACATCGAGGCCGAGCTCAACGGCAGCGGGGCTCGCGTTGACTACAGCCTTGGGAGCAGGACCGGATGAAACAGTGCTGCTATAGTTTGAGAACTTGCCGAGCGCAAAGAAGCCCGCACACAGGAGCGCAGGGATGAGACGCGCACGGCGCGAGCGCTGCTTGCGCTCCGTCGCGGGTGCGGGGAGCACACCCTCTGCGCCCTTTTCGGCGGGATAGTCAGTGTAGGGCTGCATCGCGGAGGAGAACAAGGTCAAGGCCTTCCGTCGAGCAGATGCCCTCCGATTATATGCTCATTCCTTCAGGAGCGCGTGTGCGTGGGTCCCTGACCTGGGAGGGTCCTCGGAAGCGCTATCTGTCGCACTCCGCGTGCGTATATGCAAATACGGGCCGTCCGGACAGGATAAGGAGCGGGTTGTTGAGTTGCCGATGATGATCGCGGTCACCACGGAGGCGGTTGCGTCGGCCGTCGTGCGCCCCGACGGCAGACCGAGGACTGCAGTGGCTGTAGAGCAGGAAAATCATATAGGCTACAGCTCTAAGTATTACGTATCGTGGCGGGCGCAGAAGTGCTATCTAAGTAGTATGTGGCTGGTGTCACTGTGAGGTATCGTACGAACGTAAATTGAATGATAAGGAAAATCCGAAAGTGTGTGCAAGGATGATAGGCGCAAACTGACGCCCACAACACAAAACCCAAATGAAATGAAAGCGTCATCATGCAATAACCTCACGAGATTGCGCCTTCTCGTGCGCGCTCGCAGGCCCATCCACAGGTGTTCTCTCCTCAGGCTCGAAACGGCTACTGGGTTTCTTCTCGACAGGCGACTTGTCTTCAGGCTCCTTCTCGTGTAAGGTGGCCTCTTGCTGAGCCTCGATAGAGTTGTCGGGCTTCTTCTCCGGAGGATGGCCCACGATGCCAACACCGCGCAAGAAGATCGACAGAGCAGTACCTTATGTACCGTCAGCGTTACGTCGGAAGCGCATACAAGCACGCCAGCCGACTCACAAAACATTGAAAAGCCGAATCCAACCCACATTGCGTCATGGTACGCGCGCAGCTGGACATCCTTGGGAGCGTTATCCGTGTTCGCGTCGAGCGTGACGCCAGCGTTCTTCGTTCCATTCTCAAGGACCGCATTGTATACAATAGTCGAGACACTCAGACCGATGGCCGTGCCAATCTGGGTCATAGACTGGAAGACGGCGCCGGCGACAGACTGTTCATGAGGCGGCGTAACCTTTGCGACGAAGAGTGTGCCCGACGCGAAGACGAAGTCGGCCCCGAGCACAATGATGAGCGCCGAAGGGAAGCCATACGCCCAGTACGGCAGAGCCGGGTCGATCACGGCGAAGAGAAGAACTGCGACTCCCGTGAGGAGCGTGCCCGTGGCTATCACGTTCACGTCAGTTCTTGCTGCGCGAAGTGCCACAACTGGAATTGGCACTCACTGACGATCCATTGGACGTCGACACGGCCGATGACAAGGGCGATGATCACGTTCGCGGCGATACCGACGAATGTGATGGGCAGGATTCGGACCATAGTGAGGATGGGCGTGAGCTCGAGGTAGTCCTGGTAGTAGAGCTGTACCCAGACGAGCCAGCAGGTGAAGGCTGCCCAGTTCATGCATGCGATGATCTGCATGAGGAAGAAGCGACCTTTGGCACGCTCCCACATCGAGATACGCATGAGCGGCGGCGCAGCCCAGCGAGTAATGGAAGCAGACGGATCATCGAGACGCTTTTCGAGGTACCACTGCCAGAAACCGAACGCGATGATGAGAAGGCCGCCGACAACGAACAGTGCGATGATATCTGAGTATATGCGCCTATGTTGGTGAATGTGTGATGGTTATGATGCTTGAGTACTGACATGATGTCTTCCATCCTTGAGCAGCCGAAGGTGAGTCGCTGAGCACGAAGACGATGAGAACAAGACCCGAGGTGACCAGGAGAGCCCCAATCCAATCCACTCTGCGATCCTGTTCGTGGCTTGGAACATCCGCGTCGATGCAGAGGAAGCCCAGTATGATACCCAATGCAGAAGCACCGGCCGTGACGAAGTACAGTGTACGCCATGTGGGGCTAAAGAAGGGCGCAATTTCATTAGATGTGTAAGAGAGGTGTAGGCTTACGCACTCACCCTGACAGCTGCGTGACTACAGCGCCCAGCATGAAACCGATTGCACCACCCATAGGCGCACCGGCAGAGAATGTTGCAAAGGCCAGAGAACGCGCCCGGGATGGAGGGAACGAGTGCGCCAAGATTCCCAGGGATGCTGGTACAACAGCTGCGCCGCCTAAACCCTGAAAGCCTCGCAGAATATAGAGCGTCATGGCATCTACAACACAGTTAGTCAGTGATCACCACGAACAAATCCTTCGACGCACCGTTTGCAAAACCACAGCCAATGTCGAAGATAGCAAGGATGGCAAAGCCAATCATCCATACTCGTTTCCGCCCATACAAGTCCGCTAGCCGTCCCGACAAGAGCAAGAAACATGCCTGAAGCCACAAAGTTAGACGCGCAGGTGACAATGACGCGAACAGGAGACGCACGGCGCTAATTGCATATGCGTTGATCACCCACTGCGTGCTCGCCTCCGTCTCGCCAAAGTCCTCGCCGACTGAGGTGAGCGTGATGGCTGGGTTGCCGATAGCAATCTGACAAGTACGGCTGGTCAGTCAATTGCTCATAGACTGCAGGGAAGTGACTACGCACATTCATCATCATTGACAAGGTGCACGCCGACACGATGCCTATACTCCTAAGAACACTTTTGGGCGTGTATGGCTCGGAGGGCGCCGTCGACGTAGTGCTCGCAGCATCGCTATGTCCTTTGGAGTGGCCCAGTGAGCGCTTCAACGAGCCGTCGCTCGCTTTATTTGAGGGCCGCATAGGCGCAGGTGTCGTCGACGTCGAAGCCATGGAAAGTTTAGACTGACGACCAAAAACTGAGTGGCGCCTCTGAGAAGCCTATATAGTCAGGCGCCAACTGACGTTGCAGAGAAGGCCGAGAGAACAAGCAGTGGAAGTTCCGGTTTGAGAACGAAGCCCGGCGGGCAAGTTATTTATCCCGCGTAGTAATTAGTGTGCCATGCCCGCATATTCAGATGTTGCGCCAACCCTGGCAGTGTACTTGCGGACTTTGGACACCCCCACCCAGATCTCCGCGATAGATGCGGGGCACGCTCTTGATGAGTTCTTTTTCGGGAACGTGACGGCTCGAGCAAAGCTGGCGGTCGGACGGTCGATGCTCCGTCACTCCGTGGTGGCGCGACTTCAGACGCGCTCTTGCAGCCTTGGCGCGTCGCGTCGCGTCGAGCTGCGGAACAGAGCGCGTCTTTACGGCGTAGCACACTGCGCAAACCCCTGCAAATCCTGGATATCGTCTGATTCTCAAGGGGATTGGCAGGGCGCCCAAGCACGATGAGATACGGCATCCTGTAGCTCGTGCGTCGTACGCCGCCGCCACTTCTCCGCCTCTCTCCGTGCCAGTTGAGTTCTTGCCTGCAGAATACAGGTCACTAACACTACAGTAGTGCTGGCGTCCCACCTCGCCCGACGGCTCGTGAGCCGCCTGTAACTGTAGAAGGCTAGCACCGGGCAACCAACCGTCGGGGGCAATATATATGCTTACTGCAGCACTTCTTTGGAGCGATCTTGAGAACTATATGAATCGTATCCAGCCTACGTTGACCAGGCACCTCGATATCTGATAGCTTTGCTTACACGAAAATCATAAGAGCATTAGACAAGACCAGCAGGAAACCAATGATCTCATTTTTCAAGGTTCACATTGAAAAAGCGAGGCATCTTGCTATCCTGATCTGTAGTAGTATCCACTACCGGCTGTTTACCCTTAGAAAAAAGGTGCACTTCAACGTCGCTGCTATCAGACGGATTTCTGTTTGTCATACAAGCATGCATGGTTTTGAGGCGGCGTGTGGGCATACAGGGAATGACATGGTGTGCGGCAAAGTGCAGAGTACAATATGAAAGAAAAACAACGGAAATCCCTCTCATGCCTCAGCTGCGCGCTGCTTCCGGCGCACGTCGCGCTCCTCGGCGATGGTGAGCTTGGTACCCTTGCCCTTGGGCAGGGAGACCCAGGCCTTCGAGCCCTCACCGATAACAAAAATGTTCGTTATCCTGCAATAGATGTCAGGATTTTGATTTCACTCTTCTTTGACCGCAAGACATACCGCGTAGCGAAGGTACGGTCGAGGGAGTCCTTGACGTGGACAATGTCGAAGTCACCAATGTGCTTCTCGCGGTGCACGATGGTACCAGCACGACCCATGTTACGACCGCCGGTGATCATGACGATGTTGCCGGTGTCAAAGTGAACGAACTCGGTGATCTTGTTCGTGGTGAGGTCGAACTTGACCGTGTCGTTGACCTTGATCTGCGGGTCGGGGTAGCGGATCGTGCGGCCATCGTGGGTGACAATGTAAGGGACGCCCTTGTTTCCGAGAGCGACCTTCTTGACCTTGAGGAGCTTGTAGGTCGCCTCCTCAGGCGTGATGCGGTGGATGACGAAGCGGCCCTTGACATCGTAAAGCAGACGGAAGTGCTCGCCCGACTTCTCAATCGAGAGGACGTCTGTGATTATCGTTCAAAATATGATCCTCTGTCTCAACCGCGCCAGAAACGCACCCATGAAGCCAGTCGGGTAGGTGTTGTCCGTGCGAACCTTGTTGTCGACCTTGATCAAACGCTGCATGACGATCGAGGTGACCTCGCGGCCAGTGAGCGCATACTTCAGGCGGTTGCGCAGGAAGATGTTGAGGGGCAGGGACTCGCGGAGCTTATGGGGACCAGGCGAGGGGCGGGGAGCCTATAGTGCAAAGAAAGCATTAAGTTTGCCTGCTGTGTGCAAAAAGCAAGACAATGCGCACGTAGGTGCCGCCGAGCTTGTCGAGCATCCACGACGAGGGCGCAGCAAGGCGCTTAAGGTGCTTTTTCGGTCCGCGGCCCTGTAGAGTGTATTAGTACGAGGAGGGAGATATTGCAGACAGACCGGGAGCGCATGCAGGGCATCTCATCCAAACTTCCTCCTCCCAATCCAGCCTTCAAAACCCCATTCTCCACTCCTCATAGCCCCTAGATGCACTCCACGGCCTGTCCAAGCAGCATACGGACCATCTTCGGTAGTCTTGAGGTGAGAGGGAGTGGCGAGGGAGACGGTCGACAAGAGCTCGAGCGGCGCGGGACACCGCAAAATCAAAGCGAATAATCGGCGTTCCCTGGGAATTCCATCGCCGAAAAGGGAAGTCCCATCACTCGCTTCAACCCGGGCCACACGATTCTCTTCCTTCTCTCATGGCATGTACATATTCGAGCTATTCAGACACTTTGTTTATCTAAGCGACTGCCCTGCAAAAAAAGACAGCGCGGCCGTTGCTATTCAGCCACGCCCTTTAGTTTGAGGCTGAAGTAGGACAAGGTGTCCATGACTATAGCTCAGTGTCGCAGTCACTACGCGTTATGCAAGTATTGCGGTCAGGCTCTCTATGGCGCAGGCAAACGCCGACACGACTCCCTGTGCCCCTCCTTCCATCCTCTACCAAACTAGTCAGCTATAGAACCACAGGGACCCTGGCGGACTCACTGTTTCTGACAGACCCTATCGCAGTAACGAGCCTGACCACACCCGCGGCAGACCAACAGCAGACGGTCGTGAAGTATCCGGCCGCGTGGACAACTTTCATTGTGACACATCCGGTTTCTTTCCCCGTCATATAGTAGCTTGGCGCTCTGCTCGTCGATACCGGCCTTCCCACCCCATTCTATCCAGCTTCGCTCGAGGAATATGATGTCTTCGTGTGCGGGTTTACCGTATGCCACGTATGCCACGGCGCGCAATGCAAGAAGGGACATGTACCAGATGGTTGGTTTGGTACGTCTCCGAAAGCCGTGGTGCATTCGCGACGGCGCCGATGCAGCCGGGTGGCGCCTGAATAGTTCAAATAACAGTTTACTATTTCTCTCTGGCACACATGTCAGTTGAAAATATTATCGACGAATGCACGGGGTGCTCGCCTTCAACTGGTGTGCATCCGCTGTCTGAATTGTATATATACGTCAAGTACTCCCATCGCCATTGCTTGACCGAATGTCCGGGGCTCAACGGTGTCATAAGTACCAGGTGTACCATCTGGCTTTCTGTGGTGTTCTTCTAGGGCTCTATACAGCAGGAAGGACACGTTAGCTCACAGGAGGTAGTAGCGCAGAGCAGTACTGACAGTATGATAGAAGCGATGGCGGGCCAAAAGTCGTAACACTCTGGGTCGGTTGATGCATAGCTCTCCAGCGCTGGTAGTATGCTATGTCTCACCAGGAAGCGGCGACACTTTGTATGACAACAAATACCGGGGACCAAGATATGCAATGTGAACTGCGCGTAATGGTCCCACTGGTTATCCCGTGGACCGTCTGACTTATGTCCGGACTCCCCGTAATGTGCCGCCAGGCTATTCAGGGCGGATTGTATGCGTTTAACGAGTTCATGGGGACCGTACTCGGACACGAGCGAAGATATGAACTCGCTATCCGCTGCGAAGACGTCCGGCCACCTCTGTGCTGAGATTGGACGTTCGAAGATGTAGCAATACAGAGCATCCACTGTGTGCACGGTCTCGGAATTTGAATCGTCAAGATGGACCCATGCATAGAACAGAAGATCGATTATCCTATTTGACGACCCGAGATATCTTTTGCCACTGGCACAGTAAGTTAGTCGCGTCTTTCAGTGTTAGATGACCACGATAACATTACCAGATCATAGACATCAGCCCCAGTGTAGTGCCAGAATACGCCAAGAAGTGTAACATGTCGCTCATGAAGTCGGAGCGGGTAATAACAGCATGTTCACTCCATAAACTAGCCCACGGTTCGTACGATAGTTCGTCAAGAACACTCATGAGAAGGCTGCGGTCTCGATGCAGTACGGCGCTAGTCAGAAATGCATGGAAGAGTTGCAGGATACCGGTGACATAGAGCTAAAACAAGCGGCTCAAGTTATACAGCAATAAAGGTGCAGCGAAAGACCTACGTAGCGGACACCAGACTCGGGCATGACGAGGAAAGTTGCGCTCGACACACATTCTCGTAGATAGATGAGCAAACCGGCGTCATGTAGGTTCCTGAGCAAGCCTATGTCCGCGGCTCGTCCGGCGCTATTCACCACTTGCACCATGGCGACGAGAGTCTCGATGTTTCCGATACCGTGAGTCTCGCTAGCCACTGCATTGTGACATGACTCCCGCACAAGCCGTATCGCAGCTCCAGGATCCAGCCGGACGATATGCAGCATCTTACCCTAGATAGCTCTTGTCAATAATCGCAAAGGTAAGCCACGTAGAGCTCAGTAAGCATACTTCAATAGTCGGCTCGGTCAATGACGTCCATAGTAGTGTAGTATTGTTATGGATCAAGGATGATTCGGATAGGTCATGCGATATGTCGACCTTTCCCTGCGCTTGCATTCCGAGTAGTGTTTTTGGATGCGGCCACGATAATGACGCCGCCGTGGTGGCGATGGTCAGAGGACAACATGATGCCACTTCATCTCGGCCGCAGCCGCCTGACACCGTTCACACGGGTGGTGGCGTGGTGCAAAGTCTTCATTTGGGACCATCTTGTAGGGGAACGAAAGGTACTCGTATACAGGCTACGCGCTGTCTACAGCTCAACCTATTAGTGGCTGACTACTCGAATGCTATCAAGGTGCAGGTAAGCGTCGACATGATTCCCGATGGCCCTCCTTCCACCCACTATCACCGGCACGTCAGCAATACAGACATATCATAGTCGTCAAAGCGACTCGCCGTTTCTGACAGACTTTATCGCAATAGCGAGCCTCGCCGCACCCGCGACAGACCAGCAGGGCACGGTCTTGAAGCTTCCGCCCGAGCGGACAGCTTAAACTGTAGCAGATTCGCACTCTTTCGGCTTCATGTTGCAATCGAGCACTATTCTCATCAATCTTCGCCTTCTCGCCCCATTCGATCCAAGACTGCTCGAGGAATTGGATGTCCTGATACGAGGGTTTCCCGTGTTCCCTATATGCTGCCGCGCGTAGTCCAAGTAAACACGTATACCACAAAGTAGGCTTAGTCCTTGACCAGAACCCATAGTGCATTCGCGAAGGAGCTGATGACGCCGGGTGTCTACGGAACAGTTCCACGAGAAGTTTGCTGTTTCCCTCTAGAGGTTATGCATATGTTGAGCGAGACATAGCCCGGGTCATTTATATACTTGCCATGAACTCACCTTCGGGAAGCGAACTATTGCCTTCTGCGTATATGTAGAACATCCCCATCATGACTATACGACCAAACACCTGGGGCTCCACGGTTTCATAAGTACCAGGAGTACCGTCTGGCTTTCTATGATGCTCTTCTATCGCTCTGCATAACAAGTAGACGCACATCAGCAGCAGCGCAGACAGATAATGACGAGTACGAACAGCATGATGGAAGCTGAGGCTGACCAGCAATGATGCTGCGCAGGATGGACGGAAGTATGACCCTCTATGGCTGAGAGGATGTCGTATTTCATCAGAAAACGGCGACACTTTGTGTGACAGCAGATACCAGGGAGTAACATTGTCGTCATTAGGAGCATATAATAACTCCATTCCTGATTCTGTGCATCTCCGTCATCTCGAAAATGCTCAGTCATTCTGCCAAGAGCCGAACGTATGCGTCGCACTAGCTCACGAGGGCCATATTCCGACACAAGAGACGATACCAGTTCCCCGTCAGCTGCGACGCTGCCCGGCCATCTAAGCACGGGCAGTGGCCCGTCAAGAATGTAACGGCTCATGGCATTCGCGGCATGCAGAGTCTCCGCTTGCGAATCTTCCAGGTGAAACCAGGCAAAAAACATGAGGTCGATAAGTCGATTCGCTGATCCCATGTCTTTCTGATCGCTGTTATCTGAAGTAAGTACTATCTCGAGGATGTTTGAGCAAAAGTCATACTTACCAATTCTTATATATCACCGAGAGGATGATACCAGAGCATGCCAGAAACTGTAGCATGTCGTCTTTGAAGTCGGAGCGGATGATAATAGCCCGCGAGTCCCAAAGACTTGCCCACGGTTCGTGATGCAGTTCGTCGATGATTTCGGAGAGAAGCCGGCGACTATCAAGCTTTGCTGCTGCGGCCAGAAATCCGTTGAAGAGTTGAGGTGCTCCAATAGCCTACAGGTAATGGCTACGAGTCAGCGAGGTTCGGGACGTGGAAACGAGGAGCGAGTGCTTACCTGTATATCAGAGTCTTCCTGGGGTATGACCAGGATGGCAGGGCCGGCGATATAGTCCCGCAGGAACGATAACATCCCAGCGTCAAGCAAGCTACTGATAACTTCCACGCAGCAAACCTCGTCATCGGTGAATACCTTAAGTAAGGCAATATGAACTTCAGACGCATCGAACTCCATCGCATTTGTAGACTTGAAGGACTCGCGCACAAGCTGTACCGCGGCTACAGGGTCTTGCTGTATGATGCGCAGCATACGCTTCTAAAAAGCAAGTTCAAAGACTGTACGGTAACACATCTTGCGGTATGTGATCTACTCATACCTTTTGAGAGCGTATTCTCGATGACGACCACATAGTCGTCCCGTCGTGACCCGTAATCGATTCAGAGGCCGAAGGCGATGGCTGGGTTGTCTTTCTAGCAGACATTGCGGGAGTTTTACAAGAGGGACTTTTATGACTTGTACGAGAATATGATTTGAGGCTCGAAGTAATGTAGTGCTTTGGTCGTGCTCGTGGTTTGGGACGACACGTTGCCAGTGAGACTGCCACTTCATCTCGGCGTAAGCCGCGCACGTTTTACACGGGACATTCCATCACTGATGCCACTGATGGTATGCACAGTACTCGATAGTGAGCCGATTGGCTACGAGGAGTGAAGATATTCTGTTTGAGGAGAGTGAACTACTGGAACGTGGAAGTGACCTTTCTTCGCAGTTCTTAGGGCGCAGGCAAGCGCCGACAAGATTCCCTGTGCCCCTCTTGCCATGCACTATTATCACTGAGTGAGCAACACACGAAGTGCCCTTACTGAGAATGTGCAGAGCTTACCGTTTCTGACAGATTTTATCACAGTAGCGGGCCTCTCCGCAGCCACGACAAGCCAGGAGCGGACGGTCACTGAGCACCAGGCCGCCACCGCGGCCACTGCGGCGCGGACAGTTCCCACTGTGGCAGAAGCGGATTCTCTCCGACTCATGTTTTATCTTCGCACTCTTCTCATCAATCCTAGCCTTCTCACCCCACTCTATCCACGACTGCTCAAGGAATAAGATATCCTTGTGCGCAGGCTTGCCGTACTCTCTGTATGCCGCTGAGCGAAGTCCAACGAGACACATGTACCAAAAGGTCGGTTGAGCTCGCGTCCAAAACCCATATTGCATCCGTAACGGAGCCGACGAAGCCGGATGGCGCTTGAATATCTCCACCAATAACTCACGGTTTCCCTCTGCATTGTACGTCAATGATAGATGCCACATGGAAGAGAACCTCGAACTAACCCTCGGGTAGGGTCTCGACACAGTTCGCATAGACGCGAAAAATACCATCCATCAGGATGCAACCGAATAGCTTCGGTTCGATGTTAGATTCATATGTACCAGGAGTCCCATCCGGGCTTCTGTGGTGCTCCTCTATGGATCTGTATCGCAAAGTGGCTGCTCGTCAACATCCATATACATCACACAATAAAAGAATGACAGACAGAAAGACCGAGGCCATGACCGGCCAGCAGGACTGCTGGTCAGAGAATGCGACCGCCATATCATCGATGGCCGGTAGTATGTCATATTTGACCAAGAAGCGCCGGCATTTCACGTGGCAACATATCCCAGGCAGCATAAGGACTAGCAGAAGAAGCTTGTATAGGCCCCACTCCCTGGCTCGCAAAGGTTTGGTCATCCCAAGATGCCTCGTTGTGCTCTCAAGAGCAGACTTGACGCGCTGCACTAGTTCCTGAGGGCCGTACTCCGATACCAACGAAGATACCGCTAATCCGTCAGCTGCAAAGATATTCGACCACTTCAGTCCATGAGCCGGTTCTCTGTGAATGAAACCACACAGCGCGTCGACAGCGCGCAAAGTACTGGCATCCGAGTCGTCCAGATGAAACCAGGCATAGAATAGTAAATCGGCAAGACGGTTCATTGAACTCAATGGCTTGTTGCTGGTAGGTGAAATGAGAAATGCGCTCAAAAACACCCGCGCAGATGACTCACCAGATCTCCGACAGCGCGGACATGATGATAGCAGAAGAAGAAAGAAAGCGCAAGACCAAAGATTTATAATCAGAACGAAGGACGACGGATCGTGCGCTCCAGAGGCTTGCCCAGGGTTCGATATGTAAATCGTCGAAGATACTGGAGATTATGTCATGGTTCTTGAGCCTCACAGATGCGGCTGAAAAAGCGTTCAAGAGTCGCAATGTTATGTCCACTAAAACCTGATTTTGGGGATCAGACATTTCCTATCGCGAGAACAATGTACTAGTAGAATACGTACATGCGCATCCGGTTGCTGCATCACGAGGAACGTCGGACTCGCGATTCGCTCTTTGAGAAACGAGAGTAGTCCAGCGTTCAAAAGACTGCCGAGGATTTCCACGTTGCATATATCAGGGTCTGAGAGTAGTTCCAGCATAGCGATCAAAGTTTCCACGTTCGCGGAGCCCACTTTGATGGTGGCCCTCCAAAACCTTTGGATGACATGCACGGCGTCTTCTGGATCGTCTTGGACGGTATGCAGCATCTTGACCTGTCGTACGCTAAGATCAAGAAGGGGACCAAAATGACTTGAAAAACATGCCTTCAGGCGATCAATCTTCTTCGCATACGCTATTTTGCTGCTACCGGTACTAGAGTCCCCCGCGACAGCTGAAGGCGGCGGTGCAATAGTCCTCGCATGCATTTCGTAAGCTCCCAGCCTTTGAGTAACAAGATTGTACGCTCGAGGAGGATCTCTGGGGGTAAGCACAGTTTGTGCTATCGTGGTCAGAGACAACGTCAAGCTCGATGATAACGACGCGAAACGTCTTTGTAAGGTATTTCCCACGGCGGTGATAAATAGTTAAAGCCACGAGATTGCATAGCGTACAATGTGTTTGTTCGTGACGAGAAAAGTCGCCGACTACCAGTATTCAGGCGAACGGTAGGGCACTATGCCGCCGCCGCGCCTCTTCCGCTCGGCCTCCCACTTCGCCACCCATGCCGCGATCTTTCCACGACTTGACTCGCTCCCAACATTCACTGTAGCAATGATGCGCGACCACTCAAGCGACAAAGAGAAGCACGTCAGCTCATAGAAAGAGCTGTGTTCGCTGTAGGGGACGCCGAATAGCCTGTGGGTCGGCGTAGAGTTGCGCATGGGGCGTAGGTGCGTGTGACCAAACTCGCGATGTGGTTGCTTGGCTACTATACTGGCCACAGACGGAAGCGTCTCGTTGCCCACTGGCGGCGTATATCTGCACCAACGAATGAGGACGTTGGGAACGCATCGAAACAAGCGAAAGCACGTACGTCCAACCAGTCGGTCTGAAGCCGATGATCTTATCCCAATGGTTCTTCCACTGGTCCATATACTCCTTGATTCTGTCGGACGTAATCACGCTGAGTGGGACGAGGTGCACCCCTGCAGAGTAAGGATCCTTCGTAAGCATCGCATGTAGCTCTGGATCTTCCTGACATCGGAGGATCGCGGCCTTGCGAGAATCGCAGTACACTTTCGTGTCGAGAGCCTTGGCAACGGCTTTCACGATGCGTTCCTTGCCAATAGAATAAGTGCTGGGAAATATTAGTGACTTGTCTGGCGCGAGGAACACTCCCGCTTACCCGACCACGACAAGCGTCTTGACAGTCTTCACCGGTTTCTCTTCTGTCTTTGCCACAGCCGAAAAGAAGGTATCCATTGTCCGAGCGATGCCCTTTTCGCCGCCAGAGAGGGAGACGTGTTCGCCTGCGACAAGCTTCTGAGCTAGTTCCGCGCATGCAGAAATGACTTGGGGTTGCGAAGGGAACAGGTACTGTGGGTGCATCTGATTAGAGAAGCCTAGATTCAGGGGTATAGTATTGCATACCTTCGGATTGAGGTACGTAGTATCCAAGTAGATCGTGTCGATCTTCTTGCCTTTGACGGCAGGATGCAAAACATGCTGTGGCGACGCCCGAAAGTCACCGCAATGCAGGTAGCGAAATGTGCGTGTGGTCCCAACAAACGGCGACTTGAAGGCGCTGTCTCCTGCGTCGACCGTCTGTTTCCCTTCGAAGAAGAACAGAGAAGAACCCGGACCTATAGAGCCTGATGAGCGCAGAGCATGACATCTGGTATGCTCGGTGTCACGCACAATGATTTGCCTCAATTAGGGTGACTGTGACGCCCCCGGTATTTGGGATGACGGTCGGAACGTCCATGGGTAAGGGGTGTACCCACTTTCGATCCACCGAAAGCATGTGGATAATAAGGTTCGCGGTGCCCTCTGTCGTTTCGATGAGTCTTCACTGCACTTATATGATACGAGCCACATACCCGAGCAGTATATAGGGCCAGCTTTCCAGCTTGATGATAGATTGGTATAATGATCCGAGTGAGCGTGACTGAAGGACAGCCGTGAGATGACACCCAGACGGTTAGAGAAGATGGACTAACGTTAGAAAGTAAGCGGTAACTCCGGGTATCGAGCCATAGCGGAACGCGTCGACAGCAACGGGCATGCCAGTCATAACCTTGTAGAAAGGCGCCTTGCGACGCGACGATTTCGTCGCGCGGAATGTGCGATCCTCCGCTGACTGCGCCTCCTTCCACGCCTCGTTCTCGTTGTGAGAGGACATGAGGACGTTAAAGACGTTTGCGCTGCTCTTGCCAGCTGGTGCCGGTGTGGGTGTACGGAATGGTGTCACGGAGCCGGACTGCAACCCTTCACATGTATCAATGTGGGCTTGGATCTTCTGCGTGATTGTTTAGCATGATGCAGACTTGCAGTAGTCGAATAACGGAGGAAATATACCAATGTAGATAATCCTTTGAGTTTGCAGCCGCACTCGGGACATGTCCCTAGTTGTCTAGCGGTCGGCATATTCTCGGTATCCTCCTCGTCTGCATCGACAAGTTCGTCGTCGCCATTACCCCATTCGTCGTCTATCTCGATCACATCCTCAGACTGATTCAAGACATGTTCAACTGGTTGAAGGACGGGCGTCTTTACGGGTGACGTGGTCCAAGCGCGACCGGAGTGGGAACTCGACCCTGACGCAGAGCCAGAGACGCTCGAGGGAAGAGGAATGTATGTGGGTCGAGGGGTACCGTTTGGTTTCGCTGGAGATATAAACGGATGCGATCCAGGCGCGGACGATAGCAGCCCGTTATTCTCTCCCAGGTCTCCGCATTCGACACCTGACTCAGTATCGCTCTTGAACTTCTTCAGGTTCGGCGCTGGAGGAGAGTCGAGCACTTCAATGTCGCTACTTCCGGCGTCGCCGAACGTCGACGATTTCCGCTTGCCCTTGCTGGGTCCAGCCGAGGTTGAGGCGGCCTCTTCATCAGAATCAATGACAATGATCTCTGTGTTGGGTGGAGGAAATGAGTTCGCCTTCTTGGGAGACGCCTTCGGTCTGCCGGTCGCGGGGCGTAGACGCGGTACTGCAGGCGAACTCTTCCCGGGTTTGGCAAAGAATGAGTGTAGTGTATTATTGGGAGCTTTATTGTCAGAGCTCTTCTTCGCGGCAGGCATAGCAAGTAGGAGTAAAGATGTAATGGGGTGTGATACTGGTGCAGAGGTGGTGGTGGTACGGGTTCAAGCAAGGGACGCGACGCGGCCGATCCTCAGAGACATCGAAACACGGTCACGCGACTTTTCTCAGGCTAATCGCCCCTGAGGCTCGAGCAGCGTCTGCGTTGATTATTTGTCGTATCGCTCTCAGAGTGCTTCTCGCAGTACTCAAAGGTTTCACTTAAGGCCAAAAGTGGCGCGCAGAGTATGCGATGTCGATCATACTGAGCAGTAAGCTAGGCGACTACATATGTGCAGACAAACTTGCATTATGCATCATGCACGACCAAGCAAGATATGCATTCTCTAGAGAGGGGTGCCTGATAGAGTTATTCGATTAGCAAGGGCGTGAGAAATAGTGAACTGACTACACATACCCTTGTTACCACAGCCGGTGGTTCCAGGCCAGAGACCGGCACTTTCACCAGAGAGGCAAGCGCCGTTCCAGAGATCGCTGCCGTCCGATCCGGACCATTCGGCACACGAAACCTCCTCAAAGCTGCCAGTGAGCGCACCGTGGCCGGAGGGGAAGAAAGCACCGGCAGCGCCAGTATCTTGGCACAAGTCAAAGCTAGGTCGAAGTAAGCAAATGAGAGTTTAGTGCAGTGCATACATTACGTACTGAACCTGCGCGCCGTGCTCATTGAGAGGGTTCGACTGGCTCTGACCGCACCACTCGCCGTTGCCGGAAGATGGGCACATGTCGGTGGCCTTAACAACGATGGTGTTGAAAGGACCGGTGTACGACGGAGAGTAGGGATCAGTCGTAGCCGTGATGGCAAAGCAGCGACCGCAAACGTCGCCAGCACCGAGACCGGGCTCAGAGCCGAAGGTCAGCTGCGACACGGCGACAGTGAAACCGTTCGCAGTCTTGCCGCAAGCTGAGAGATCGCATCAGCAGCTAGAGTGAAATATCGAGCGCTGATACACGCACCGGGTGAGCCGCAACCGGTGTAAGAAGTGAAGGACGCGCTGCCGGAGGCGATCTGAACGTAGCCACTGGCCGATGCGACGTTGGTCACAGCAGGAACGAGCGAGGACGAAGTCGAGGATGCCACGGCCGCAGCGGATGAAGAAGGCGGCTGGCCGCACTTGGCCGACACAGTGACAGCGAAAACGAGAGAGAAAAGAGTGGAGAAAGCGGCCTTCATTTTGAACTAAAGGAAAGGAATGTGGTAACAAGCGAGTCCGGGAGACGGATATAGCTGATGTTGCGGGACGACGTCAAGGACACGCTCCTTATATACTCACCGGGCCAGGCAACATGGAACTCATGGAGACGCAGTATTTTGTACACCGTCGCCACGCGGGTCAATGTCGGCGGTGAGGGGTCTCGATTGCTGGCTTGGATCCTGAGAACAAGATCACAGAGATCGCATATGTATCAAGACTGACAGGAGCGCACAGATCCTTACGAGCTTCGATGAGGCAACCTGTGACTATAAGACCAAGGTCCAACATCCTCATTGTCTACATGTATACTCGAGGCCATTCAATCTGAAAGAGCAGGGAGTTGCGCTGAGCTTCATGGTCAGTCTGTGCCTGCCGTCGACGTTCCAGTGCTGGAGATCTTGATCGCCGCGCTGGATATGCCTGGTCGAGATGGAGACGGCGAGGGAACGTTCCTCCCGCAAGTGTCTTCATCGTCGAGGAGATGATGACGGACCTGAACAACCCGGTACCTTGCCGCCACTTCCGGAACGGGATAGCACGTGGGCAGGGAATCAGTCAACACCTGGGCTGCGCGCGCAGCTTCTTAGAGAGACACGGACTGCCTCAGCGCGCTTTTATTATGCACTTGGACCAGTCTAGCCATGAGCCACTATGGGAGGTCCACCAGTAACCGTCGCCCGGACAAGGCTCTGGTTGTCAAATGCGAATACAATCGCAAAGTCAAAAAGGTCGCCTTCAACTCGGCCCGGAGTTGTGCGTTTGATGGCTTGAGGCAGAAGGTGCGCTGACTGCCTTTTGCTACATAAGCTGTATAACCAACATCTCCTCAGATCCAACAGGCATTTTCGCTGTTCTCCCAGAGCTTTGAAATAGAGTGGACCGATGACGACAAGGAGAAGTTGTACATCTCATCGGACGCGGAACTCGAGGAGGCCATCTCGTACCACGATGCCGGCGATGGCACCTCCTCTTCGAGATCTTCTATTTCGTCCATGCGTTCCCGCAGGATCACTATTGAAGTTCAGATTCGCCTGCACGACGATGGGCCCAGTTTGTCCGACTCGTCGTCCCTCTCGAGCCGCGAAGAGTATGAAGAGCGAAACGAAAGCCAGTACTCCTTCTCCTTGAACGGCAGTGTCGTTGGACCGGTGGACGACGATGCACGTACCGTCAGCTCCCGCGATACTGGCAGCAGCGGTGTTCGCAGTTCCAAGTCGCCCAACATGCTCCGGAAACTGCTTGACCCCTCTTCTCGCTCGCTCGGTTCAAGTAGTCAGAACCGAACGCAGCGTCCTCAGCAGCTGCGCAAGTCCGCGTCGCAGATGCTCAGTCTCGCGTCTCGTTCTAGGAGGGAGGACCCCCAGGATGATGATGCGGCCACGGAGCTAGGAACCGAGCCGATGGCCAGCGGGTCAGGACGGTCGACCTACAGCCGCGCAAACGAGGTCTCTATATACGCGCAGTTGAAGCGGGAGGAGGTCCAGCAGGGACCTTCCATCGGGCCGTGGCTGGAGCAGCAGGAGAGCCGGGTGATCAAATCCATGCCCATACCCGTCCCGTCCGATGCAGATACCTTCTCTCTGAACACGGACACGCCCTTTTCTGACGGCGAGGGGCCGTTCGCAGACCAGATCTCTATCGGAAGGAATCATCGAGGCGAGAAACGCTACACCTACCGCTCGAGCGCTTCGGATGCCTCGCGGGACGAGTTTGAGATCCATGTCCAACAGGGCAAGCTATATAGCCGGCATAGCCATCATCGACCATTCTCCCTGGACACTCGCTCATCTGAGTCTGGCGATCAAGTCTCTTCTGGCTACCCTATGTCTTCTCAGCTATCGTTCCGTCATCTTTCAACTTCGGACGCGCCGCCGCCACCGCCCTCCGAGAGTTTCACTATCCCGTCTGAGCTACTCATCCCAGACGATGTGACGGATTGCTCGGAGTGCGGTACTATACTGGACAACATGCGCTACATCTGCACGACCTGCGGTGAGAAGCCTGCGGCACCACGCGCGGAGCTGGAAGTAATGCGCTTCACGGCGATGAGCCAGTCTCGCGACACGCTGGACACTGAGTGTCCCCCGCACGCCTACGAGTACCCGCCCATGCACCATCGTGTCGGTGGCCCCTCCTCTTCCACGTCCTCGGACACTCTACGTACGATCATGCCAGGCCAAGCACGACTTGGACCACCGAACGGACACCATCACCCGCGTACTAAATCGAACGCATCCTCGTCTTCGCTCGTGTCCAGCACGACGACTCTGCATCCCGGATATGAGCTATGCCCGTCGTGTGTGCAATTAAAGGGCGTTAATCACTCTCTTCTTGGTGACGGCAACGACACATCGCCAATCTCTCCCAAAATTTCAAGCTCTCCTCAGGATCTGGCTGTAGCACGTCGTAGTGCGCCGAGGCAAATGGGCCAGCTGCGGCATGCGTTTGCTGAGAAGATTTGGGGAACAGACGGCTGGCAAGATCTCGGTGAGCGTCTCTTCCGTGAGTATTGCGGTTAGACTGTAGCTCACATATACTGCGGCGCAGAGCAGGAATTCAGTGGACGGGAACTCTGTTCCGGCTGTCAGACGCACATGCACAAGGGCAAGGGAAGGTACAAGTGTGTCGGCTGCGACGACTTCGCACTGTGCCGGGCGTGCTATAGGTGTGTTCCATGGTATTTTATGCGTTAATGCCGTCTCAAAGTCGACAGCGATGTTCATAATATCCACCCTCGGCATGCCTTCATCGATATGCCGGACGAGCCAACGTACGCCAGCAGTACGACGGACTCGTCGACTTATTACGAGGACGCGACTGCGGACGAACCCTGTAAGCACAAGCTTTCATCGATATGTACACAGGAGCTGACCTCGTGTTGTAGCGATGAAGCATCCTAATGTTATCTGTTACAAGTGCGCGGCCTGCCCTTTTCCGCGGTTATCTGTCGGTGATCTGACAACCTTGCAGCTGCAAGCAGGATATCGTCGGAGCTCGCTTCCATTGCGTGACTTGCATGTCGGTGGACATATGCTCTACGTGCGAGGTTGTGGGTTTACATGGGGACGACGGTGGTGAAGGCCACACCTCCTCGCACGTCTTGCTTAAGGTACGTTACTAGTCATTCTCTTGCGACTAGATGCTCATCATCGTCATGCATTCAGTTCCCAACTCCGCTCGCGGCAAACGAGGAGCAAGCAGTGATTGGAAACGTCCGAGCGATTGCCTCCCGCGAGCAGAACGGGATCAATGGCGCGAGCCCGAGCAGCGTGACTGAGAGTTTAGCAAAGACGGTCCTAAGGGAGAAGGCTGCGCAATTTGACCCCGAGAACCATCTGCTGTCTTGCAACAGCTGTCGCAAGGTCCGCGCGTCTTCCTCAGCGCAGGCGCTATTACTCATCAGAGCCATAGGAGATACGCGGCGTCCGTTACCAATGCCTATCGTGCCCATCTAAGCCTTCGTCGTACAATCTTGTACGTACCGCAGGCGCCTTTCGTAGCCCATAGGCTGACATCCAACTAGTGCTCGGACTGCGAGCCTTGGTCCTGGAGGGTTCATGACCCAATGCACATCTTCATCATGCTCTCGCGTCCGGTAGACAACGCGCAGCCACTCCAGTCATCCACGCCTCTCCTCCCTCAGAACTTGTACGCGTCGCCCGCTGGGCCCAGTGGCAAGACCCGCCATAGTGTCAATCCGGATGGTATGCTGCGCTCAGTTTCCTCTGGTAGCCAGCCTGTACTGACCCTAACCGCGCCATTTCAGATTACTTGCATGACCTCACCCACAAATTCGCGCTCTGCGATAGACACATGACAAAGATTAACGGCCGTTGGTTCCGGTGCGCGTACTGCGAGGAGTCAACTGATCTCTGCTCTGTCTGCCATGGGTACGATACTCACAACCCGACCCACCCGTTTATCGTGTTCAAGGCCCCCATCGAGATGGCAACGTTCAGGTGAGTATATGCCTTTCCGAGCTTCATCGTAGCAGGTGCTAAGCGCGTATTTGCAGAGTGTTTGCCAGATTGGACAGCCCTGATAACAAGAGCCCTTCCGTGTTGAAGGGCCCTATCTATTATTCGTGATTCGTAGGCTGCGACTTGCTTGTTTACTCCTTGTTGTTGTTTTGGGTCTCCGTGTATGTAGCCATTGATCTCGCGTTCTTACAACCTGTATGTGCATCCCCTAGAGATTGTATACCACTGCGATCCCACCACTGCAATTGCTGGAGAGGGGTCTTTGAGATTGACTGATGCGGTCGAGTCTCCGGTGTAGCACATATAACACGACGCGAAAGGAAGGGTATTCCTTTAGCACGGATCCTATAAGAGAATTGGAGACCATGGACGAGTGCGATACAGACAGATGTACAATGACGGGACAACAAACCAGAACCAGAATGGGACCAGTATGCGGCTAGCCCTTCTTGAATCCTGCACTGGGCATAAGTAAACCTGAGAGTTGAAGAGAACATAAGAACTCACCTAAGCGACGCCTCTCATAGAACAAGTCCGTTCTGCTCGCTCCCAAATTGACAATCTTTGGACATCCATCCCTGTCCTTCTCTAACCTCGTACACTCGGCGCAATAGTATGCATCGGAGATACCTGTCCACCGTTAGTTCGCATTTTTCTTAAATTTCGAGCAACGGAGACGCACCAGGAGAGCCGCAGATGATACAGCGTCCGCCGTAAGTACCGAAGTTGCACTCGTCGCAGATGCGCACGAGCGTCTCAGGTCGCACATACGAGTCGCAAACAGGGCTGGGATGCTTAGTTAGCTGAGCGTGGTGTAATTATTGGGATATGCAACGTACCACTTGCCGTCGCATTTTTCGCACAAGCGACCAATAGCTACAGACGCGCGCATGAGTACCCAAGTAAGTATAGACCAACATCGTGGCTACTCACCGATACCAGGCTGTCGCCTGCACATGATTAAATCTACGATCGCGTATGAGCGCACGCTTCATACTTTCAAGGGACTTGGGACGCACCGGGATGATGCTTAGACATGGTGGAAGATGGAAGTACGAGGCAAGCAGCTGAAACGCTGAACGCGCGCGCTAGTCGCGACTTGCGCGAGCGGTTATTAATGACTCAGCCAAAACGCGGTCACGCGCGTTGTTCCCGAACCAAGCCCGAACGGCAACTTATTCGTTTCCAGCATGTTGTATTGAGTCAATGGACAGTACACAAACCTAAGGTATTCTACACAATGATACTCAAAGCCTCGCCTTTACGGTTTCTCCAGCCTGAAACAACTCATACAGATCCGCCGCAGCGCGCTCAATCTCCTTCGCAAACTTCGCGTTCGGCATATCGGTCCTTGATGTGATGGTATACTGCAGATAATCTATCGTTGGATTAGAAAGACTTCCCCGCATCGCCAAGATAGACGACGTACCATCAAAGCCAGTCATATACGCAACGCCAAACCCATCCGGAACGACCTCTCCCCATCCATACGGTCCAAAATGCTTAGAGAACACCGCGCTGGTGCTCAACTTCCAATAGCTGCTCCTCTGTACCAGCGTATCCTGGAAGACCTCCGGCAACTCTTCTCCCTCCTTCAGAACCTTCTTAAGACCCGTCAAATGACGATCAACGCCCTCTCCAGACCCAGCCGCCTTGGCGCGCTCAACGTGCTTCTTCGCTGCGGCAAGTAATAACTCTTTACACTCTGCAGCAGGCTTGGCAGAGTCGTCCATAGCGTTGCAGAACGACGTGCTCTCGGAGCTGACGACGCGAATGGCTTCGGTACGGCCCTTGATGAAGCGGCGGGTAGTGGCGGCTTCGTATGTAGCGGCGTATTCGCCCGTGAGGCGCTTATATGCGAGCTGAATGATGAGCTGTGCCCAAGAGTCGGGGGAGACGCCGAAAGTCTTGATCGCGCGTTTGCCGTACGACGTCTGTACGATGTTCATATCTTGACCCTCGATCAACGCGCTCGCAGCGTCCTTCGCTTTCTCAATCGCCTGCTCGGTCTTTTTGCTGACGTTAAAATCAAGTGGTTTGGGCTCGGTCTTTGAGTCGGAAGAGCCGTGGTCGAAAGACGGGGAAGCGAGTAGGTCGAGCAGTGTATCACAGAAGGTGACCGTGGGTGTACCATCCATGACCGAGTGCTCGCCCATAATACCAGCCTGGCCGTTATCAAATACGACGAGGTTGATCGGTTTGTCTGCCCAGCGGTCTTCGAGACCCATGCGCCCAGATGAGCGGAAGGCGCCGTGCCACAACTGCCGCGAATGATCGACGATGCCCTCCGGTGCATGCGTATCCAAACACAAGACGAACGCAGAGGAGTGAATCGCCTCGAGTACAGATCGGTTGTGCTCATCCTTGGCCAGTTCTACGTAGTCCTTTGCCCAAACATCGCGGTTCGAAGCCGTCAAAACGCCCACACCCGGTACGGAAGTCGAGCTGTTGTCCACGATATGCTGTAGTTGTGCCGCAAGAGCTTGTGTACCGAGAAGCTCTCCTTGTGGCACCATATCGATGCGCCAGAAGCGGCCGTTGCGAACAACGACGATGTGGCCCGAGTTACCTGAATCGCCTTCCTGGGCGTAACTTACGCTCCAGTCCAAGCCCTCTGTACCGGGAACACGGCAGCAGTCGAACATCCACCTTCAACATGTCAGATGCAGAGCTATATTGTGTATGCATCGCATTAGCGTACCGGAATGTGTCCATGCAGAACGGCGCGGCCTTGCTCCCTTCAGGCGCGATCTCGCCGCGCTTTAGCAATCGCCTGAAGAGCATGCCTGCGCGTGTGAGTGCTGCAGCGCGTTGTATAGGATCCTTGGGCGTATTGGGCACGTCCTTGAAACCGTCTTCAGAGCGTCAACATGTGCATATACACTCTGACAGTCCCAGAACGCACAGTAGTATGATACATTCACGATGACCTGCCAGATACGCGTGAGATCTGCAAGTCATGACCCGCGTGGACGAGTACGACGCACCGAGTCTCTGTATCCAAGATAGCCTCCGTCGTCCCACCACTTCTCCAGCCAATGTTCCTTGCCCTCCGCATGCTTCACCAAACGCTCATGCAGCTCCTTCCCCACACCCTGCCCAAACTGATCCACCTTCGCACTTGCAGCCTTCAACTCCTCCTCGCTACTGGCAAGCGGCACAAGACTCTCTTTCAACCGCGTAACGGTCTTCTCCAGCGATGGAACCGGTAAACGCGGAAGAGTAGCCTGTGCGGAGAAGGTAGATGAACCGGAAGCAGGCAATGGTGGGGCGAGTGATTTCCAGTCATCGCGACGTGACGCGGGCGGAAGTGTCACTGACGGAGCCATGGTGGACAGTGAGCGTGTACGGACGAAGAGACGACGTCGAGTGAGGGAGAGCATCGCGCTCTTTCAGCTGGCCAAAGGAGAAGCGCGGTACTTGTAACTTTCCCCGCACTGAACGCGCTGCACGTGAAATCGCGAGTGCCGGTGCATGCGCAAGGTGGCAAGGCAATCACACAGGCACTAGGTAAAGATCGATAAAGTTCCTCTTGCTCTACAGTCTACATTGGATATTGTACATGGTCTACTGCAGAAGCGTAAGGCTCTACGGGAACGAGCGCGCGACAAACTTGTAGAACTGCTCGCCCTGGCTCTTGGCAACATCGAGCTCGAGCTGGGAAGGCTGACGGCTGCCATCGCCGCCTGCAAAGGTGCCAGCACCCCACGGGCTACCGCCGTGAACTTCCTCGAGGTTCGTCGACAGCGCAAAGGTGTGAAGGTATCCCGCGGGGACATATACGATGCCGTGGTGAGCGAACGTGCTCATCGCCGCGAGAGCAGTCGCTATAAGAAGGGATACAGTCAGCACACGATCAAGCGCAAGATAAGATAGATTGTACGTACACTCTTGGCCTCCGCCCTGTGACGCCGTGGAGATGAACAGACCAGCGAACTTGCCGTGCAGCTTGCCCTGTGCCCAGAGCTGACCGGTAGCGTCCCAGAAAGCCTTCCACTGTCCGGGGAAGTTACCGAAACGAGTGGGGATGCCGATCAGGAAAGCGTCGAAGTCGGCGAGATCGTTCGGTGCAAGGACGGGGTACTCGCCCTTGGGCGGGGCATGGAGGAGCTTGAGGATCTCCTCGGGCAACGTCTCGGCGATCCTGAACAGAAGTGGTTGATTAGTTGTGTGTCTGGATGTGAGAGGGAAAGTACCACGCACTGGTAAATTGTGACGGAGCCACCGGCAGCCTCGATGCCGGCCTTCTCAGCCTCGGCCACTGAATGATGATTCGTGGGTCACAAGTATACACAACAGGCTAAAAGAAGGAACGCACGCTTCGCGATGTGACCGTACATACTGTACACGACGATTGCGACCTTGGGAGCCATTGTGCTGTTTGTAGAGAGATGCGGGTCTGGACGGGGGTGAAGACACGGATGGCTTGGATGTGTTAGCGCTAGATTACCGGGCCTTATATATACGAGCAGCACCGTCATCCTGATTTGCCATTGCTTAAACAGATCACGAAAGCAAAATGCCCTGCTCTCAGCCAGAATCGATCTGCCCCCCTTTCTGGAACTTGTCCGACGGGGCGGGGGATAGCCTTGCAACGGATCGATTTGTCCCACAGTTTACGCGGAGAGCATGGATGCTTATTCTGATCACAGTGGATTACTTGAGCAGGGAGCGATATGACTGGGAAAGCGTTACGAGGAGGTGTAATCCGTTGTAGCGGGGACGCTGATGGTTCAGGGGCAAGCGCGGTTGCTTCATTGTTGCGCTTTACGACCATGAAATTGCGATTGTCACGGTCGACCATCGCCGAGTCGCTGACTATCTTTGAACGAAACACTCATCTTCCAATTCCGAGACCTACTACCTAACCATAAACATAAGTAGAGGCACACGGAATCGGCAGGCAATCCCAGCGAACGCCCGGCGCAGAAACCCCCGAATATGTTCGGACCCATAAGCGCCCACAAACCGGCAAGAAACAGGACGCCGGCACGGGCGTCTATCGTCATCCTCCTCGCCTGGCGTCGATATATGCACTTCTAGTTTGACGAGAACCATACGCAGAACTACAGATGACCCTTGTACGTCGGCCGATATGGGCTGCACGTAAACGGGCCCCCGACGCGAGGAGAGCAGGTGCTCCGCAACTGGGTTAATCTACATCCGCGATAGCGTTCGCGGCACTCTAAAGGCTGCGGGTTTGCTCGACGCCGATTGTCTTTACCCGACTTGTCCTCATCTTGATTGTCTCTCTCATCACATCTCATCCTTCACTATGCCTAACGACGGTCCTACGACGACTTCGACGCAAGACGTTCTGAACGCCGCCACTGGTCCTACGTCTGCTGAGACCAAGAAGGCGTTGTACGCTGAACGGCCAACTGCGATCTTGCATCGTACGCCATGGCGTCCTCCTGTGGCTAGTAAAGCGCAAGGGATGGAGATCACGCTTGAGGATGGGAGAGTGTTACTTGATGCGGTTGGTGGTGCGGCCGTCGCGTGTATCGGGATGGGGAACGAGAGGGTTAAGCAGGCGATCAAAGATCAGGTCGATGAGTGTGCTTGTGAGTATCGCTGCTACTCGCCTTACTTGACACTTGATACTGATCTTGTGATGATTAGATGTGTACAGTATGCAACTGTCAAACGAGCCGGCTGAGGAGCTCGCGAATCTGCTTGTCGAGCAAAGCAATGGCGCGTTTGAGATGTGCGGGTTCTTTGCAGGCGGTACGTCATCCGTAACAGCTTCTTGATCTAGACATCCTAAACTGAATCTATGCGAAGGATCGGAGGCGATGGACGCCATGCTCAAACTCAGCCGCCAATACTGGGTCGAACAAAAACAACCTCAACGCGTAAACTACATCTCCCGCGAGCTCTCCTACCACGGCAACACACTCGGCACGCTCCAAATAAGCGGGCACGTCACCCGTCGCGCGCCGTACAACGCGATCCTCAACCAGAGTAACTTCCACAAGGTATCGCCGGCTTACGCTAAGAGGTTCCAGCGTAAGGACGAGAGCGAGGAGCAGTATGTTGAGAGATTGGCGAAGGAGCTTGAGGATAAGATTTTGGAGCTGGGGAAGGAAACTGTTATTGGATTCGTGGCGGAGACTGTTGTGGGCGCTACGACGGGCGTTGTGGCGGCGCCGAAGGGGTACTTCGCTGCGATGAAGGCCGTGTGCGAGAAGTACGATATTCTGTTTTGCCTAGACGAAGTGATGAGCGGCATGGGAAGCGAGTATCTGACTCATATACACTCTATGGCATACAGGTTACTGACTGGCGTACAGGAATGGGCACGATGCACGCGTGGGAGAGCTTCGGCGATGGCGCGGCACCCGATCTGCAGGCTGTCGCAAAGGGCCTTGGTGGCGGTTACGCGACGATCGGTGCGGTCCTTTTCGGCCCCAAGGTGACGCGCGGCATTCGTGATGGTGCAGGCTTCATGAAGCATGGGCACACTTACCAGGTGATCAGTCATTCTATGGGCTCTCCGTCACAGTACACTCATTCATTGGCAGAGCCATCCTCTTGCTTGCGCAGCATCGCTAGCAGTGCAAAAGGAGATCGCCGAGAAGAACCTACTCGCAAACGCACGCGAACAGGGTGCATACCTTGGGCAACTTCTCGAAAAGCGCTTGAAGGAGAGCAAAGCCGCGCCGTTTGTGTTCGACGTGCGAGGCGGTGGCGCATTCTGGGGCGTCGAGTTTGACTGGGACGCTCCGGAGGCAAAGGGTTACAAGTTTGCTCAGCCTTTCGCGATGGCGGTGCAGGCGCGCGCCCTCGAGCCGGGGAATGATATGGTCATCATCGGTATGACGGGCGGTGCCGCGTTGGACAATTCGAAGGGTGATACGAGTATCTTTGCGCCAGCGTATAATGTCACGAGGGAGCAGGTGGAGAAGATTGTGGAGGTGTATGTGAGGAGCGTGGAGGAGGTTCTGGATGCATCCGCTGTACAATAGATTGCATCGTAGCACGATGACTCGGACAACAAAGAAAGGAAGGAAAGAATCGCGTAGAATCATGCGCGAAACTCACGTGTGCGCGTGGGAGCGTGTCGGGGCTCATGAGGCGGCTCTAAGGGTGGTGGGCGGGCGTGCTTTGAACGCGAACCACGACGAGGGAGCTGTCTGTGCGATGGCTCTTTGCTTGTTTTAGATTTTAGATGGACAACACTTTACGCTCGGACCATCCGTCGTCAACGAACTCGAACTCGAATCCAGAACCGTCTTCCTCTTCGTCGACGACCGGCCGGACGCTCCGCTCGAGCGCACGCGTCAAGGCAGCCAAGGACAAGGGAAAGCAGAAGGAGGACCCTCAGCCACCCAAGTTACCCAAGCCAAACAAGCGCAAGGGAAAGCAGCCCGCGGAGGACCGCCCCTCGAAGAAGTCAGTGGTTTCCCTTAAATGCAATTCAATCAAATGCTGACATATATATACGCACAGGACCAAGCGAAGCAACGTAGGCATCACCATCAACGAACCCGCCCCCGACCCCAAGGGCAAGAAGCGCGCGATCCCGACCCCCGAGGACGACGAGGAAGCGACCGAGCCCGAACCGAAACGGACAAAGTACGCTTTGAGATCATCCACCACGACAAGCACGATGCCGAAGAAGAACATCAGCACGACCTCCTCACCCGCGAAAGCCAAGGCGGCGGCGGCAGCAAAGGGAAAGCAAGCTGCGCCACCGCTGCCCGGGCCGTCGCGGCTGCGGGAGGAGGACGAGGAGGATGAGGATCAGATGATGATGCATGACGAGGAGAAGCAGGAGCACAACGAGGAGCCGGAATTTGCCGAGGACGATGAGCACGAGGAGGACGAGGATGGGGACGAAGATGAGGGCGAGGGGAACGCGCCCGGTTCTGCGGCTGAGGCTGCGCGCGGGTTTGCCGGCTTGGACGCGGAGAGTGCGATGGCGATATTCTCGGATTTCAGGCAGCTCGGCAGCTACATGGTCTCCCTCTCCGGCAGGCTCAAGACGATGCTCCAGAACATTAAGCCGACGGCAGACCCCACCACTCGGCTGCTCACCCTCCAGGAGCTGTCCGAGCTGCTCTCCATCAGCACAGAGGACACCCTCGCAGGCAGCTTCCCGATCGACGAGTTTGTTCGCGCTCTCGTCCGCATCCTCGGTGGCTCGGGCCGCACACCCGACGACGGCGAGGACGAGGACGGTGGGGAGCCCGACGAGCAGGACGAGGATGCGGCGCTTGCGGCTGCCCTTGCGCTCAGCAGTGGCAATCAGTACGCCGGCGATGAGAACCTCGAGGCTCAGGTGCTTGCCGCCCGATGCCTCGCTAATCTCATGGAGGCCCTCCCCGGCATCGCTCAGACGGTATCCTACCACGGCGCTATCCCCGTCCTCTGCAGCAAGCTGACCGAGATCTCGTACATCGACTTGGCCGAGCAGACGCTCAGCGTACGTCCCCTCATCACATATCGTGTGACCACTCTCAATTAACATATTCTCACAGACTCTCGAGAAGATATCTGAGGAGGTGCCTGGGCATATCGTCCGCGAGGGCGGTCTTGCCGCTCTCCTGACCTATCTTGATTTCTTCTCTATCGCCGTACAGCGCACCGCCTTGCAGGCCGCCGCCAACTGTTGCCGCAACATCAGCTCCGACAACTTTGGCATGATCTCGGCAGTTTGGCCCATCATCCGGAACTGCCTCGGTTACAGCGACCAACGCCTTGTCGAGTTTGCTTGTCTCTGCGTCATCCGTACCATCGACAGTTATCGCTCGTCGCCTGAGCATCTTGAGTCTCTTTTCGACGAGCCGCTGATTATCGCTGTCAACCAGCTCCTGCTTCCCGCAGGTGGCTCGCCTCTCATCGCACAGGGCACGTTCACGCAGTTACTTCGTGCGCTCGCAACCGCTGCTCGTGCTAGCCCCCCTATCACCGTAGCTCTTCTCGAGGCTGGCATCGTCGACACGCTCTACCAAATTCTCACGGGCGTACTCCCGGCAAGCACTTTCAGCGAGCGTACCGAGCAGGGTAGCTCTGCCGGTGGCCAGGGTCTGGGCGGTGGTCTCGCGGACATGACTGTCATGCAGAATCTTGCGCATCGGCCCAAGGATCAGGTCGAAGAGGCTCTCAGTCTCATCGCCGAGCTGCTTCCGCCTCTGCCTAAAGACGGCGTCTTCGACCACAAGTCGTACACGGAGAAGTCGCTCGCTCGGGCTGTCAAGGCCAAGAACAAAGCTGCACGCCACGCCGCTCGTGAGGCTAATATGGCGACTATCAACGCGCTCATGGGTCTAGGGCCGCTTCCGAGTAGCTCCGCAACGCCCTCGGTTGCACCGTCCGAGGCAGCTACGCCGCCGCCGCAAGATAATGACGAGGACGGTGCTCCGGCGCCCATCACGCCTGCCAAGGATGCGCCTGCTGAGCGGCTCGCTGTGTTGAGGAATAAGTCGGCTGTTGTGGGGAGGTTCATGAGCCATATTGTGCCGATCTTGGTCGATGTTTACGCTGCGAGCGTTACGACGAGCATCCGCATGAAGACGCTTACTGGCTTGCTCAAAGCTGTCAGCTTCCTCGAGCCAGAGGGTGTCAAGCAAGTTCTCATGGTAAGTATCTGTTATATAATACTGGAGTCGAGCTGACGATGATGTTCAGAATGTACCTGTCGCTGGCTTCGCGTCGTCAATCTTGTCCTCGAAGGACCACCCGTCGCTCATGATCAGCGCGCTCCAGCTCGTCGAGCTTCTCCTTAACAAGCAGCCTGCCGAGTACAAGCCCGCCTTCCGCCGCGAGGGCGTCTTCCACGAAGTCGAGGTTCTCGCTCAACGCGCGTTGATCGTCTCCAAGCTCAAGGACAAGGAGAAAGACAAGGATAAGGATGGCGCTGAGACGGAGACTCCTCCGCCGGCTCCGACACCTGGCACTCAGCTCCCGTCGACGCTTCCCGGATACAAGAAGCTTACGCAGTTGGCTATCGACCCGGAGGACGCTATCACACTTCGTGCACGGGCCATCAAGCTGCACCACCTCAGCGCGTCGCGCGAGAGCGAGGATGCGGACAGCTTGTTCGGCACTCTTCGCCGAATCGTCAGTCGTCTTGCCATTCCTGCGCTAAGCGACAAGGACGCCGTTGCATCAATGAATGAACTCGCGGGTCTCTTTGCACATGCTAGCACGAGCGTGAGCTCGTTCGAGCTGCTTCAGAGCGGTGTCGTCGATGGGCTACTCAGCTTCGCAACAGACGAGGACCGTGCGCTCTCCGTCGAGCGTCGTCAGGCGATCCTGCTCAATGCTTTCCGCGGCGAGCCTGGACCCGAGTTCAACGAGACTCCCTTGAGCGTCTTCGTGAAGAAACTCCAAGAGTCCCTCACCCGCATGGAATCCTTCGACGTCGTGACCGTCTCCCCCGGCTCCGACGATTCAATCTCCAAACGCGCTTCATCCCCATCTCTACTCGCCCGTCAACTCCGATTACGCCTCGTAGCAGACGGCGCGGACGTGCCGAGGAACCTGAGCAATATTGTCGTGTCTATCCATGCGATCGCAACTTTCCAGGCTCTGCATGATTATTTGAGGCCGAGGGTTAGCGGGATGCTTGTGGGCAGTGGAGCGAGGTTGAGCGGGATGTTGGCTGCGCTTGCCGCTGCGAGACCCGGTGGATCTGGGAGTGGAAGTGCGCTTGCTGGATCGAGTTCTGCGCCTGCGCTTCCGCCTCCTACGCCTGAAGCGGGACCTTCGTCGTCGTCTGCTCCGGGACCTTCGTCTAGTTCTGCGCCTTTACCAACGAAGACGGCTCGTCGTCGTAGCTCGCGATTGAGCGCGAAGAGCGCACCGACGGACGAGAGTGAAGAGCCGGCCGAGGAGCCTGCATCGGCGTCTGCTGAGGCTGGTCCGTCCGCTGTACCGGCTCCGGCTGAACCCGCTGTGTCGACTGCGGGCGAGACGGCGCCGAGCGATACGGTCGTTAATGACGAACCAGAGCAGGATTATGGGGACTTTACGGACGATGAAGTTGATGCGGAGGTGTTTGATGACGAGGTTGAGGAGGAGACTGGAGTCACGGAGAAGACTGTCAACTTGTCTGTCGCTGACGGTAAGCCGGCCTCTCGTATGCTTCCGGGATATATTACTGATAGGTTTTGGTAGATGGCTCTAAGGTCGAGGCCCAGACACCTGACGGTACCCGCGTTGGCACACCAGCTGGCGCCGCTGCTCTGCGCGAGCCACCATCAACACCAACACCATCTTCCCGCGCAGGCCCGTCTTCAGGACTCGCATCTTCGCCCTCCAAAGCTGGCGCCGGTGGCTCATACGCCGCGGCGCTCAAGACCAAGCCTCAAGACTGGCACCTGGAGTTCTCGATGGACGAGCACGCGCTTCCGCTCGATCTTACGATCTACGGTGCGATCCACCAGCACGAGCAGCGCAAGAAGGCTGCAGGAACCCCATCGACGCCTGCGCATCTGCTTTGGCAGGGCGTATACACCGTCAAGTTCAAGAAGGTGCCGGGTCCGGCTCCGCCTGAGGATGCCGAGGTACCACGTGCACGGTCGCCCACTCCCGCGCTTCCTGGTGATGCCCCGCATGCCAAGATCCTGCGTCTCCTTCGTGTGCTTAACAAGCTGTCGATCCACGAGTCCGAGCATGGTCGCGCTGTCTTGCCTGATTCGGCTTTCGTCAACAACAAGCTCACGGCGAAGCTCGCACGGCAGCTCGAGGAGCCTATGATTGTCGCCAGCCAATGTCTACCTGATTGGGCTCTGGACCTTCCCACTCGCTTCCCCTTCCTCTTCCCGTTCGCGACTCGGTACAACTTCGTGCAGAGCACGTCCTTCGGCTACGCGCGTCTCATTCTCAAATGGCAGAGCGCACAACAGCGTCAAGAGGGCAACGGCTCGAGGCGGGACGATGGTGTAGGGTTCCTTGGACGGTTGCAGCGCCAGAAGGTTAGGATCAGCCGGAAGCATATTTTGGAGAGCGCGATGAAGGTATTCGAGCTTTACGGGAGCTCGTCGAGTATACTCGAGGTTGAGTACTTCGAGGAAGTCGGCACGGGTCTCGGTCCGACGCTCGAGTTTTATGCGTTGGTCAGTCGGGAGTTTGCGAGGAGGGATTTGAAGGTGTGGAGGGACGAAGATTCGAATAAGCCGGGGGTGCATGTGTGGCATCCGCGTGGATTGTTCCCTGCGCCTATCACGCCTGAAGAGATCGCTGCGGATGGAGGAGCGAAGAAGACGCATATCGTGAGGGTCATAGGCCAGTTCGTGGCCAAAGCGCTCCTCGATTCGCGTATCATCGACGTCTCGTTCAATAAGGTCTTCCTACGCTTGGCCCTTGGACAGCCGGTCCCGCTCACGATCGAGTACCTCAAGATGGTCGACGTCGAACTCGCACAATCTCTTGAGAAGCTTCGCGCCATGGCCGTTCAGGAGCCCGCCGCACGCGACAAGCTTACAGGTCGTATCGAGGAGAGCGTGAAGATTGAAGATCTGGCGTTGGATTTCACCCTGCCAGGATACGATATCGAGTTGAGGCCCGGCGGACGCGAGATGGCTGTTACGGCTGAGAACGTAGAGGAGTATATCACGGATGTGATTGGGGCGATTATTGGAGAGGGAGCGAGGTTGCAGGCGAGGGCGTTTAGTGAGGGGTTCAGCAAGGTGTTCCCGATTGATGATTTGCATGCTTTTACTATCGATGAGCTTGCGATGTTGTTTGGGAATGCTGAGGAAGACTGGAGCGCGGAGAGTACGTTCCTCTCTCTGATCTGTCGTTTTGTTCGTGGTGGCTGATTATGGCGTTACAGCTCTTCAAGAGGCGCTCAAGGCCGATCACGGCTTTAACGCTGACTCGCGCACGATCCGCAACCTCATCGAGATCATGTCGGCTTACGATGCGCCGACGAGGAGGCACTTCCTGCAATTCATTACTGGAAGCCCGAAGCTGCCCATCGGGGGTATGTCCTTATTGCTATCTATTCTTACATACGGGTTACTAAAGATACTGTACAGGCTTCCGCGGACTGAATCCGGCGCTCACCGTCGTGCGCAAGCCAAGTGAAGCACCGCTCACCGCGGACGACTACTTGCCGAGCGTCATGACATGCGTGAACTACCTCAAGTTGCCGGATTACAGCGGACGCGAGGTCATGGCCGAGCGCATGCGCGTCGCGATGATCGAGGGCGTCGGTAGCTTCCACCTCTCTTGAGTATCTTTCTGAGTATCGTAGTGGTTGAGCGGACAGACCCGGAGATAGAATCGGTTATTTTTTCGTGAACTGTTTTATGTGTGTTGCTGGCTGTGTCGGTTTGGAGAATGATCTTGTACTCGTATCGCAACGTTTGAACGCTCATGCCCGTCGTGTCAAATTTCCCATGTAGAATGCTCATATCATGCATAATCAATAGGCAGTTTACTCTATCAGATATTGAGAACCAGACCGGCGACACACTATCACCAACCATAAATGGCATCGTCTTGCGCAACGTCTCCTCGTCCATCTCTCATACACACTTGCACGTCGCTCTCCTCAATGCGACATGCTCTGTCCCACCTTCCATCTCCTTCATGCTCAACCACCGCTAAGCCGGGCACCCCGAGAAAGCACTCGTCCAAGGCCCGCGCTGCTTCAGAGCAGTCTTCCAAACGTAGCGTATGTATGCCTGCGCCTAGCCCCGCGCGGCGATGCAAAAACTGAAGGAGTTTTCGGAAGAAAGGAACGCCCATGTACTCTCTGTCCAGTTCGACATGCCCGAGGGTCAAACTCCTCAAAACAGGGAGGTATACGGCATGATTCTCGTGCGACGGCGGAGTGGCCAGAAGTCGACAAAGCACGGGTGTGTTCTCTACGTCACAGCGTGACTCGTAGACTCGGAGGGACTGTAGATGATGTGCGCATGTAAGTATGCTTTGCCAGGTATCTCTGTTCCATTGCAAATCATAGTGGGCGTGGTACACAGGCAGCATGATGGATAGTGCACGTAATTCGGTCAGCGGCAACGCCTTACAGAGGCTCGTCGCTGCCAGTATGATGTCTTTGTCATCCAACAGAATTCGCAACTTTGGCGTGTCGAAAGTTTTGGGATGACTCCATGGTGAAAGGTGGGCACCTTTTTCTTCTAAGTGGCCGAGAGGGCTGCTCCATCCTTGTATACATAACGCATGTCCATAAGGGGTCTTGGTCATCATTACGGAGTGCAAGGGCAATCGATATGTTTTTAGAACATGGGCTAACTCGTCAAAGTTAATGGGTACGGTGATGTTCCTTCGATAAAGGAAATCTACATCCAGTTTGACCAGATGGGGAGCTTCGACGGCCTTCAGAACCGCGAGACAGACATCTGTCAGATCGCGTAAAGTGAGACTGCTCAGTCGAGGGAGAAGCACTTCTCGTGGCGAATGTGCTGGCACCGATGGAAGGCAATCAATCAACTCGAGGTGCTCCAAATCGGGAGAAGCACGAAGGCATTCGATGATATCTGTGAAGCTCTCCACAAACGGGACGTGCCGCGAAGGATTTATTTTCAAGCTACAGAGGTTTGGCCAGAGGGACGGTTTCCAGACGACGTTGGATTTGATCATGGTGAGGTCGCGCAGCAGGGGTGCACTGTCTATAGCGTTCGCGCTCCTGAGGTGGGGTATCGAAGGGCTGACACCGAGTAGAATAACCTCACTCATGTTCGGACTGGAGCATGCGAGAAGGGGGGTCAAAGCGTCCCAGTCAGTTCCACCGCCCGACTCGATAGAGAGTCGTTCAACTGTATACATATGTCGTAGTAGCCCTGCCATGGTTTTATTATTGGCCCAAGGGTGTATATGCAGACCAGTCAATAATCCATGAGAGCGTTTCATAAACTCCTGGCCCCATCGCCATCCAAGATATGTGGTGAAATTTGTCCACAAAGTGGTATGCCCTAATGCAACATTGCGAAAGGTCTGACAAATCTGCGTAAGAGCAAGCCAATTGGGAGAGATGTAGTTCATAGCGCAAGTAGAGCGAAAGTCAGAGCACTCTCGCATGATGCAAAGAAGAATTTCAGGTGGTAGGCGGACGATAGGACGCAGCCGATTTCTACGATGTCGCAAGGCGGAGACGGCATGCATTGCGGCTTCGATCTCGACATCGTAGGCTTCGAGCCGAGAGTCTGAGGTTATAATCTGCGTAGACTCTGCCCTGCAGAAACTTGCTTCATAGCAGCGCGTCCAGAGCGTATACGCATCGGTTGTGCTCGCTTGTTCCCGCGAATCGCCTAATCTGCGTAGTGCAATCGATACCATGTACGGCTGACAGTACCGAGTTCATACGTACTGTCCTGGGGCCGCATCGTTTCGTGATATCATCTTTACACCCTCCATGATAATCCGAACGATGTTATGAGCGAGGTGTGGTGGAGGTTGAGGATAAGAGGCCTCAGGTTCACGTGTTAGCCAGGCGTTCGGGCGATGCCGCTCACGCACGAGTCTCACGACTGGTTACAACGATTGACGCTGATTGATTCGTGGATCAATCAACTTATCATTTCTTATGTAGTAAGTGCGACGCCCAACGTAAGATATTATGCGACTCATTTGCCTTGCATTTGCCACACACACGCATCAGACAACTACGATTCATTTCAAGGTTATCGGCATCGCTAATCGAAGGCTACTCAGTACGCGGGAGCGGGGACAACTCAGTACTATAACCACGGAAATTGGGCCTTTTCTTCTTCAGCATCCCCAAGTCCATCTCCCATGCACGCTTACACATCACGCTCATCGATACGGCAGTCTGTATCCCAGGTCCCATCCCCTACGTACTCAACCACTGTCAAGCCGGGCACTCTGAGAAAGCACTCTTCTAAAGCGCGTGCTGCTTCAGAGCAGTCTTCCAGATGTAGAGTGTGTATGCTTGCACCTAGACCTGCGCGGCGATGCAAGAATTGCAAGAGCTTTCGGAAAAAAGGACTGCCCATGAACTCTCCATCCAGTCGGACGTGCTCGAGTGTTAAGCTCTTCAGCGAGGGAAGATATACGGTGCCATCCCCGTATGGCCGAGGGGTGGCAAGGGTTCGACAAAGCTCGCCGGGGGTGTTCTCCAGACTATAGTGTGATCCGTAGACGTGGAGGAACTGTAGGCGATGGGCGCATGAAAGTATTCTCTGCCAGGTGTCTCTGTCCCATCCCTTGGCATCGCTGTAGTTCCGGGGCAACATGAGGGATAGCGCCTGTAGATCCGCCAGCGACAACGCCTCCAAGATGACCGCTACTATCTCTGAATTGGTATAGGCTTCCAGCTCAATGCGTACCGCCGCCGTGTTGTCTGTCTCAGGCCGATTCCATGGCAAGGGCGAAGGGATGCTACCGTCGTCGGACCGGGCGAGTAGGTGATTCCACGCAGAGATGCGATATCCACGCCGCATAGGTTCCAGAAGAGCAGAGTGTAAGGGGGGCTTGTAAGCTTTCAGCGCGTTGGCTATCTTCTCTCCTTGAGCATCGGTCACTGGGTCTAGAAAGCAGAACCGCAAATTTAATTTGACCAGGTGCGGAGCTTCAATAGTCTCGAGAAGCGCCAGGCTAACATCGAATGCATCGGACATTACGAGATTGCTCAAGCGAGGAAGAACGACTTTTGGTAAAGGGTCTGCCGGGGATGGCGATGGTCCAAGACAGCGAATGAACTCTAAGTTCTCCAGAGCGGGCGATGCGCGCAGACAATCAACGACATCTGTGAAGTTTTCCACGAACGAAACGTTGTCCATGTAAAGCGATGAGAGGTCGACCTTCAAGCTACGAAGGTTGGGCCAAACAAGGGGTCTCCAGACGATGTCAAAGTTGATTATGCTGAGGTATTGCAGCAGCGATGCGCCATTGATAACATCCGGAGACAGGCGTTGTGACTCCGAGTACTCTCCGCAGTACTCTCCACCCACTAGAATAGCCTCTCTCAGATTCGGACTAGAGTATGCGAGTAGGTGAATCAGAGGCTCCGACCAGTCCGGTGGATCAGCTGTCTGAACGGACAGTCGTTCTAATGTAATCATTTGGCGCCGCAGACCTTCTGCAAAGCGCTGATCAACTGGAGAGTTGATGTCTAGACCATGTAATATCCCGTTGGAACGAGCTAAGAACTCCTGACTCCAGGACCACCCGAGGATCGTCGTGACATTGGTCCACAACAATGGATACTGTAGAGCAAGATCGCGAAATGTCGTGCAGGCATGTGTTAGAGCCAGCCAGCTGATGGTCGATTTTGTCATATTGCGTATGGAGTGAAACCCGGCACACTCCTGCATGACGCGAAGAAGAAGTTCGGATGGGAGACGAAAGATAGGAAGTAGCCGGTTCCTGCGGTAGCGCAAAGCAAAGACGGCGTTCATCGCGGCGTTTATTTCGATATCGTATGCTTCAATACTAGACTCCGTGGTCACGCTCTGGGGCGTGTCCAAACCAGGAAGTCTGGTCTCATAGCAGCGCGACCAGAACGCCTGAGCATCCAATGTCTGCAGGAGCGGCGGCGCATCGCCTGTGCTAAGACGACTTTTATACTGGTAACTTGCGAGCGATTAGTTCTGCCAGCATACCTTTGCGCATCCGTGTTGACCGCAGGTACAGTACGTATTTCGTCCATTGTACAGGAACAGTGATGGTCAAGAAGAGAAGTGGTGTCTCCCCGTCTTCCGCGCTCGACGCGTCGCCCAAACCGTCTCACGGTTAGTTGTCTCCTGCACCCAACACATTGATTGCCTTGGATATCCTTCTCTTTCGCGTCCTACATAATTTTATCTTATCTGAATCATGGCTAGTAGCTCGCAGTTACGCTCATCGCAGCCAGCGCGACCACAAGCAGGGTCCTTGAATGCTCGCGCAACAGCAACGAATGCCTCTGGTCCACTATCTCCAGATTCCATGACGAATATTCTACTGGACCCTCTAAATAAACTTGGCGCACTGTCCCAGGTTCTCTTCCAGTCATTGTCTCCTCCACAAACCAAACCACCGCCTCCCCCGGCCATATCTGCTTTCGCGGAATGCGACGCTGCGTTGGCTGCTGCGTTGGAACTGGCTCGCGCGCATCAGGTCAAGCAGAGGAGGATCGAGAAGTTGAAAGATGAGGTCGTTGAGCTTGAGATGCGGTGGCGTGATGTACTCGAGAAATTGGAGACTGGGCGGCGAGAGTTGGAGGTGATTGTAGACGAGGGTCAGGAGCGGATCAAGACCATTGAACGGGCTAAAGAAGGTACGCTGTTCCCTCTTCTTCTGCATATCTCTCCGCTTATATCTGGTCTACAGCTGCGGTACCATATCCGGATCTGTTATCTTACGCTCAACAAATATCCTCTTTCACGTCCGCACCACCAAATCTTCCCAAGACGGAGCAACCCAGCCTACTGCATCAACTCAAATTCCGCCCACCCTTTCCGAACGAAGCCGATATGCAAAGAGGCCATCTCTACAACGAGGCTCCGCTGGGACCCTTGGGAGAGACGCACCCGGTCGCACAACAGCGTAAGTAGTCGTGCCCCCGCCTTCTACGCACTGCGTCTGACCATCTTCGCTCTATAGCTCGAGAACCAACACCACCACCTGCCGAGCGCGATGCTCGACGTGGACGGGCTGCAGATTATCGCCCTGTGGATAACCGTCCTCATCCGCAAACCTTTGACCTCGACTTGGATCTCAACCCTGACCTATGATCTCCTGCCGTGTAATATCATATTCGTTACTGTGAATGAACCGGTCTGCATTATAAACGGTATACATAGTGTGTCGTGACACGTCATGGACAGTGCTGGGGGGTGTTGTGTACAGAGAGTTGTCATGGGACACGAGATGGATAGCGGGATATATGGCACGATAGCAAGAAGATGTGAAAGCGTGTATAGCGATGATGAATAGAGAATATGTTCGTCCGTGTATGAGGTATCAGAGGTCATGGTTTCAGTACGGTGATAGTGGACACGGATACTGTTCTGGAGGAGAGCTTTGTAGCAGTGGCGCTGGTTGTAACCGTCGTGGTCTCCCCCGGCGGACGTCCTTCCAGCAACCTACGCAACCGCACGGCAACCTTTGAGGACGTGGCAGGTGCAGCGTATCCCCACGGAAATTGCCTCGCGTACTCCTCCAGCTGCTTCGCGAAGCCTATATTGGGTCGCACGACCGTGCGTTGATCTCGAGTGAACGTGACTGCCTCCCGTGCGGACATCTTGTGGTGGGAGATAAGATAGGCGCAGACGACTGTGGCACTGCGGCTCACGCCCATCATGCAGTGGACCTTGAAGAAACCTTCGTGAGCATGTTAACGGGTCGAGGAAGGATGGTGCCACACACCAGAACCTTGTTACTCTTGCTCTCTTCGAGCGCGTTGCGTATGAAGTCCGTCGTGTTTGGCAAGTGCGTGAGGATATCGGTATCGAAACGGTCGGCCAGATGGATGTGCAAGCGCTTGATATTAGCTTTCGGCGGGAGAAGCTCAGGCTCCCAATCGAGTAGCGACACGATGTGCGTGATTCCTATCCGGGAGAGGGTATCGTAGTCGCTTGCCGTCCCGAGATCAGAGAGGTAAAGCCTGGGTAAAATCTGGCTGGCGCAGTGTCCTGCAGCGAACATGGGTCGTCGAGCTACGAGTCTGCCGATGAGGTTTACTTTGTTTTGGTACTGGTCGTCGAATGGGGTGGTAGAGCTACCAGGCGAAAGCATGGCGGACGAGAGCTTATATAGCGCCGGAAACTAGGTCCGTGCGAGTCACACTCGGAGAGTGCATAGGTGAGTAAGTGTGGTTGAGAACAAGTGGGTGTGGATGTGCGCAGTATACGCGCGCCGGAACGTGCCTGGCCCATTACGCACAGCTTTTCCGGAACCGTCACTGCGTGCCACTTGCTCCCTGCCTCCGAACGATTATCTGTCCTTATTCACCTGTGCTCCCTGTGCTGAGAACCCTGACGCCCAGAGTGCCTGCTAAGCGCTCGCTGAATTATGTCGTATGTGCCGCAGCAGCCCGCCCAGCCTGTTCAGCCCTCCAAGCCCAGGCCCGGTTCGCGCGCTAAACTCATCGCGGAATCTGCCATTGCTGCTGTCGTGCAGGGAGTAATATGGTAAGCTCCATCCGAGTGCTTGCGATCTGGTTCCTGAATGTGCGAGAAGGTACGGATGGTACGTGTCAGTACTGGAAATAGCAGGTTCGTGCGTGCGCTACAGCTTCAAGACGCTGAGTAACACGACACACAGTGGGATGGATGCTGCGCTTGGAACATCGGCCAGTGGCTGCTGGTACGCATACCTTTCGAAGTTCATCCCAAACCCTTGGCTTATACGCGTGAAGAGCAGCATTACACGGCGTCTTGATGTCAACCTTGATGCCATTCATATCCTGGACACATTTATACCTATGCACTGGACGCGCCACGCATAGCGTCCCGCATTTTAGCGCGCCATTACCGTACTCGGTTGACGTTCCGCACGAATCTGGACCCGAGGGCCAAATGGAGTTCTGCCGCAAGGGCAAGTGTAACGGACGATGGAAGCCCCCTGGTACACACCATTGCTCGACTTGTGGCACTTGTCGAATGGGCTTCGACCATCACTGTCCATGGGTAGCTTGTCTCCGTCTACAATATCGACGATCAAAGTTGCTGATGTATAGAGAAGCTTGGCAATTGCGTCTCTGTTTCCCGCATGAAAGCCTTCCTGGCCTTGCTTTACTTCACCGCATTCATGGTACCACTAGCGATATGGCCCATCTGGAACAAAGTCGTACAGCACGTTTCGCATGCCCTTTTTATCTCTCATGAGGATCCCTGGGCTCGGCAGTACTGGTGGGACCGATGGTACTCCTGGATATTCATTGGAGGTCCACCTGGACGCTGGTTCACCGGAGCAATACTCGGGTTCAGAGCGAGCAAGAGATACTCCAACAATGCCGGCGTACTGCCTGGAACGATGATGGACGGGTCGTTCGTCGACCGACCACATGCGAGGCTTGTGCTCATAGTAGCGGCTGGGGCGCTTCTTGGAGCCTTCGCTTTCGTGAGTGCTTTCCGCCTTTCCCTCTACCTCAATAATAGCTCCTGACATGTCTACAGGTCATGGCCATCGTAACTACGCGAGACATTCTCAAAGGCCAAACAGCCCTCGATTCGATTCGCGCCCGCGTGAGAAGAGGCCCGACGGGACCTCGGTCGGGGAAGTTTGTGACTCTACCCAGCAAAGTATCGTCTCAGAACAGAGGCGCGGCATCTGGTGTGGACCTGATTACTCCGCAATATATACCACCATCAAGTCCTTTGGCGCCGCGCACATATCAGATTCCCTCACACGAACGCTTATACGATCTTGGATGGAGAGAGAATTGGCGACGAGTGTGGAGGTCACCCCTGTTTCCTTCCTCTTCAATGCAACCTTGGTATTCGCCCTTGTATTCGTCTTATCGCTCAAGTCACTGACCATGGAACTCCTTCAGGCAACGCAATTACCAGTGGCCCAGATTGAACCCCGACGTCTTGAAGCGCATACACAATGGTTCTTATCCACAATCATCTTAATTTGATCCTCGCAATGGACAATTCAATACATAGAACGTCTCTATATCTTATAGTCATCTATACGTACATGTGCATCAAGATGCTCTACCTATCATGATTAGTTTACGGCCTCGCGCTGCAACGTGCTCGCAACAGGCGAACTTCGAACGATAAACGGTGTGTACGGTTGCCCGTTAGTCCATGGCCGGTTCTTTCGCGTCACGCGCTTCGCACCTTGCGCACCGGCAGAACTCAATCGTCCAAACCTCGTTTTGAGCCGCTCTCGACGTGCTCTAGCATTTCTATCGTTGCTTCTTGCTGTATTTGAGCTTGTTTGTCTGGGTGAAAGGGGCTAGCAAGCCTTGTCGCGTCTTCCTTCCCACGCTCATCACTCATCGTTTCATCGCTCAGTGAGACGTCGGCATTCCTACTAGACTCCCTAAACGTGTGTCGCTGGAGAGCCTTTTGCGGATCGGAGAGGTGGATGACTGGGCTTGCCCAGTGGTATCGGGTATGAGGGAGTTTATAGGTGCGTGCTCGGTGTTCTACAGCATGCACAGTACAAGACTAATTGAAGTTGACAGGTTTCTGCGATACCCATACT
>KV424480.1:0-53080 GCA_001632445.1 Peniophora sp. CONT
ACCTTGGTGGCAATAACCATCTCGTCGCGAATACCGCGAGCCTCCATCCACTCGCCGATGTACTTCTCGGAAGTCTCCTCCTGACTGCATACCGGATGAGTAGAATGCAAAGCAGTGACAAGGCGTTCGCTCTTACTAGTTGCTCGCAGTATCGATGAAGTTGCCGCCAGCCTCATAGTACGCATCAAGCAGCTTGAAGCTGCTCTCTTTGTCCATAGCCCCCATGCCAAAGTTGGCCCATTTGTCGCCAATCGAACCAGCCCCTAAAGCAAGTGGAGAGACCCGGACGCCGGCCCGAGGGCTCAGAACGCGGTATCTTCCCAGTGGCGTCTTGGGAAGGGGCATCGGAGAGAAAGGGTTCACTTCGTTGTTGGAGGACATCGTACTCGAGAATTTGATCAGAAATGCCGAAGAAAAGCTGGTGGACAGTGAAATGACGACCCGACTCTATATACCACCTGCGAATGAACCCCTCCAGCTTCGCCGTTGCAAGACCGTTGGCCAAGCCAGAGTGCGGACGTTTCCCCGCTCGACGCATGTGCAATCCACTGTGCCGAACCAGATTCCGTACACACCAACAAGTTGACTCCGAGCAAACGGTAGACGATCACCGACCGCGACCACTGCCTGACTCAGGTAAATCCATAACGGACTTTAGAAGTCTATTCAGTTGCCCCAGGAAATCCGATTACCGTCCAGAACACGCAAGAGCGCGCAGATGTTACCTTACGAGCTTTCATGACGAAAGTGGCCCTTCAAGCTTCGAGTGGATAGTCCACAGTAATGATGATCATGCCTAATTCTCGTCGTTGTCGACACGACTCGCTCTCGATTGCACCATTCAGCACATCGCAAGAACTAGTGCTCAGTGCCAACCCGCTTCAACAACTCGATGCACAGTCCCGCTTCGAGAATCACGTTCAGGCTCTCTTTGGCAGAATAGACTGCTGAAGCGGCCATCGGTCGAAGTGACCGCCTATGAACATGAGCGGATTAACCTCTTCGTCATCTTCGCGGCCCTTTGCATGTGAGCACATCAGCGACGCAGACACGTGGGGTCACAGGGCAAGCAACGCACGACGACCAAGTTATGAGGGAAGCCATGGTCGAATGGCACGACACTCTCTATGCGCTTGGTGTGCTCCTTCGTAAGGGCGATCCCGAGTGCCTCGATGTTCGCGTGTAGATGCTCGACCTTGCGTCCGCCGATGATTGGGAAAACGTAAGGCGTCTTCTGTAGAACGTAGGCTATTGCCACTGCGCGAATAAGTACTTCAGGTTCGGGTCAAGCGTCAAGGACGGAGGAGCAATGACTGACCAGCTTGGATGCTCTTGCTGCCAACCTCGGTTGCAATCTCCTCGAGCACAGCTGCCATCTTCTTCTCGTTCTCATTGCGCTCCCAGCCTTGGCCGGAGGGGTCGTTGTCATGCTCGTCACTCTTCCGACGTGCACCTTCTTCGGCATCCGTACGAATCTTCCCACTGGCTAGGACATCCCATGGCGCAAGCGCAAGGCCCAGATGACGCGCCATGGGGATGATCTCTCGTTCGAAGTCTCGCGAGAGCACGTTCCAACGTCCTTGGTAAATGACGAAAGTTGTCTTGCCGTGATCCTGCGCGTACTGATTTGCCATAGCGACGATCCAAGCAGGTGTATCGGAGATGCCTAGGTAGAGGACCTTGCCCGAGACGACAAGGTTGTGAAGTGCGTTCATGACCTCCTGGACACTGTACGTGCATCAGTTACTGGATAGGTCAGCTTCCAGAGAAAGACGTGGCATACCTGCTGCCCCAGTCCCAGAAGTGGACGTACAGGACATCAATGTACGATGTGCGCAGCTTCTGGAGTGACTGCTCGACCGAGACACGTAGGCTCTTGACATTACTTCCGCCGAAGTTGATCTTGATACCGACTGAGTCTTCAGTGCGCTTGTTCTGCACAGTATACTACAGATGATATGAGTGAACGTTTCACAGTGTCCGGAACATATTGCGTACCTTGGTGGCTATCACCATTTCATCGCGGATACCGCGAGCCTCCATCCACTCGCCGATGAACTTCTCGGAAGCCTCCTCTTGACTAGACAGTCGGTCAGATTCGGCGGCATCATAAAAAAGATATGCGCACTAGTTGTTCGCGGTGTCAATGAAGTTGCCACCCGCCTTGTAGTACGCGTCGAGTAGCTTGAAGCTGCCTTCCTTATCCATCCCTCCCCCACCATACTTAGCCCATCGGTCGCCGATAGACATGGCACCGAGGACGAGAGGAGAGACACGGACACCGGCGTGTGGGCTCAGCACGCGGTACCTGCCGAGAGCTGTGGTAGGGGGAGGCATCGGGGAGAAGGGGTTCGTTTCGTTACCGGAGGACATGGTGCTTAATCAGAGAGAGAGAGGGTGGCTGAGGAAGTTAGCCCATTGTTGATAGACCATCTGAGCCTTATATGTGTAACTTGCTCACCGACGCGTATGCTACCCAGGCCGCGCGTACTGGTGCAAACATCGTGACAGTGCTGAGCGCCAAAATGCTATACAATACCGGTGGATGCCTGATGAGCGCGCGCATACGCGTCGTTTGCGTGGGGAACACATCGGAAATCCGATATCTTTCATAGCCTACTTAGGTAGAGGGGGGACGCATGTCAGTCGAGTCCGACGTGCGGCCGTAGTGACGGGAGGAAAGAGGAAACTTGACGAATTGTGGGTTGGCAACCGCCGCGTGACGTCACGCGTTTATGGAGTTGATACTGTCACAGTTCCATATTGTTCGAATTGCCGCGGGCTACATGGATGACCCGCAGACTCGACTCCGGACCTTGTGACGGATTTATGGGCTGAGCTAGACATGAGGACGAATCAGACACCGTGTCACATTTACGAAAAGGGCAGTAAGATCACTACTAAGATTAACTACAAAAGCTTCCAGAAGAGCCTGTCCATTGTAGGCGATCGATACCGTAATGGTACTGCAACGTATACAAGATCTTGCATTTCAATGCTTATCCCAGAAGTACGGCTCTTTACAAATCGTTGAAACACATATCGCGGAGATTATTGGGGCAGAAATCAAGCCTTCTTAGGACGAATGGCCTCAGGGCGCGGCCAGCGATCAGTGTGCCCACCAGTAGACATCAAGAAGAAGTCGTTCTCGTCGTCATCACGTCCCTGAACACCGCGTTGAGCTTGACGCGAGAAACAAAGACACGCAAGCAGACTTACGATGAAGTTGGTCGGGAATCCGACGTCGAAAGGCGTGACTTCCTCAATCTGCTTCATGTGCTCGGGGGTGAGGGCGATCTCGAGAGCCTCGATGTTGGCGTGCAGATGCTCCACCTTGCGCCCGCCAACCATCGGGAAGACGTAGGGTGTCTTCTGCATGAGGTAGGCGATAGCCACTAAGACCTCGTCAGTCAAGTGTAAATGCAGAATGAGCGTAGTAGACTCGTACCAGCCTGGATACTCTTGGCGCCGACGTCTGCCGCAATCTTCTCGAGAGTGGCCGCCATCTTCTTCTCCAATTCGTTGCGCTCCCAGGGCCCAAAGATCGCACGGCCATTCTCCCCGGTCTGACGACGTGCCTCTTCCTCAGCGTCGGTGCGAATCTTACCGCCGGAGAGGACGTCCCACGGTGCAAGGGCAAGGTTGAGATGACGCGCCATAGGAAGAATGTCGCGCTCGAAGTCGCGCGTGAAGACGTTCCAGCGGCCCTGGTAGATGACGAAAGGCGTCTTGCCGTGGTCCTGCGCGTACTGGTTCGCCATTGAGACGATCCAGGCAGGTGTATCGGAAATACCGAGGTAGAGAACCTTGCCGGACACGACAAGGTTGTGGAGGGCGTTCATGACCTCCTCAACGCTGTGAAGCATTCAGCGAGATGCAAAGACCGTGAATTTATATATACATACCTGGTTCCCCAGTCCCAAAAGTGAACGTACAGGATATCGATGTACGAGGTACGCAGTTTCTTGAGCGATTGCTGTAGGGAAATGTGCAAGCTCTTGATGTTGTTACCGCCGTAGTTGACCTTGATGCCGACGGAGTTGTCGGAGCGCTTGTACGGAGTGGTGTACTGGGGGCTGGTTGAGTTAGGATACCCATAAAATAGCACAAAGGTGTACCTTCGTGGCGATGACCATCTCATCGCGAATGCTACGTGTTTCCATCCACTCGCCGATGAACATCTCGGACGTCTCGTTCTGGCTTCTCGTTCTGGCTTGAAGAGGAGTTCAATCAAGGCCCATGTTCCTCGAAGTGTAAATGCGCTTACTAGTTATTCGCGGTGTCGATGAAGTTTCCGCCTGCCTTGTAGAACGCGTCAAGCAGCTTGAAGCTGCTCTCCTTGTCCATGGCGCCCATACCCATGCCCGCCCACTTGTCGCCGATCGACATAGCGCCGAGGCAGAGCGGCGAGACGCGGACGCCTGCACGTGGGCTGAGCATGCGGTAGCGGCCAAGCGCAGTGGCCGGCGGCGAGACGGGGGAGAAAGGGTGAACTTCGTTGTCTGAAGACATTGAGAATGGAGAGTTATTGTGTTGGAGGAAAGAAATGCTGGTTGCTGGTTTGAAGACGACCTCCTTACCCCCTTATATATACCTCCCATTGCCAGAGCAAGACCCACTTCAGGTCACCCTACTGTGAGTACGCGGACAGGCAGTGTGCTCGCTCTGCTGAAACTCGTATGCACTGAATCCACTTTTGGTCATCACCATTACCCTCCCTCGCTAGACGGCAACTCGGCCGAGAGGCCGCAGAGGCGGTCATGTACCGGCGTATTATATTCAGGAGAGCTTCAAACAAGAGAATTAGCCATGTAGAGTACATGGCTTGCTTGGAACCGCCGCACAGGCCAAAAACCAATGTGTGCGCATAGCTTAGATCGTTACCAGCGTTGCTCCGCATGAGGACAGGCAATTCCCGACCGCGACCGGAGATCCACAGCCAGGGTATACACCCCGCGTCGCAGCGTAAAGCAGCTCTGGTCAATGCAGCGGGAGTACCGGCCTCGCATGCCCACCACGGTCCGAGGCCAGAGCTTGAAGGTATGGGCCACAGCCCCAGATAGAATCATGACGCGGTGAGTGCAAGACGCGAAGTGGTCGCTTCACATATCCCGACATCGGCCCGAGCGCCGGTCAACGCGTCGCACTGCAGTCGCGCTACGGTGCAATCGAGGTTTGGTTCCTTGGCTCTAACCTTCACATCCATGTCTGGGCCTTGTCCGTCTCTCAGTATCCTGAACTGAATTTATCATGGCGCCCTTTGAGTCTCCCAATGCTCTCATAACGAGCTTGAAAGAACGTGCCGAAGCTGTGACGGTTCAAGCCGATCGCCTATACGTTGGGACTGCGACTGGCAGCCTGCTTGTATACGCACTCGAGGATGGCACCGGTACACCCTGAAAGTTCTGTTTATTAAATTAAGTTACTTATATGAGGTCAGATGCCCCTTCGGCTCGACTTCTGGACACGAAGAAGGGTGTGGCGCGGAGAGCGATAGAGCAGCTGGGTTATGTGAAGGATATAAACTCTTTGGTCGTCCTTGCCGGTGCGCAACACCATTTGAAACCTCATGTCGCATATTTGAATGTGTATAGACTCCCAGGTTACGCTGTACCCTCTACCTGACTTCACTCCCCCAACACCCTTAATTAAGGCGAAGACGGTGTTTTCATTCGCTGTACACACATTCGTAGAGCATGGGGAGGCGGAAAGACCGAAGTCTCCTTACTCGGACCAATCAGCACGGCGTATGGCGGTACCGACTATGGTTACCTATCTTTTAGTCGGTTGTCAGAGGAAGATGGTCATCTATTCGTGGAGAGACGGAGATGCTCAGGACGTCAAGGTAAAGCTCTTGTGCTGTTGCATGCCTCTCATGCTCTATAGCTCATTCTGACAGAATTGATAGGAAGCGCCTCTTCCGCATTCGGCTCGTACTATTGCCTTCGTGAACAATCACGTCGTGTCTTTATCCTACGACCTTACGACTCATGTTCTATTCTCCCTCGATACGTTGACTGCAACGGAGTTGGCTTTACCGCCGGTACCCAGCACCTCTGCCACGGGTATGGGATATCTTGGCAAGGGCTTAGGCGGATACATGACGCTCGGCCTGGGTTCGAAGGGCAAACCGTGTGCGGTTAACATTCGAGACTCCGAGGTGTTCTTGATTAAAGAGAGTAAGTGTATCAGTAAGTGAACCGCTGTAGTGGAATTCTGACCTCACGGCAGATGAGGGAATCTTCTTCGGGCCAGATGGGACACCAGCGCGGCCGGAACGAATAGAGTGGCCAGCGCCTCCGTCAGAAATCGGTGAGCATGCCTCAGGTGTCCAATTAAGTACATCCACTAAGGCACCTTATAGCTCTGGTCAAGCCGTACCTCTTCAGCTTGCTACCAGCAGGTACGGTCCCGGCCCATCAACCAACAGATGCCGCGCCCGCCTTCATACCTTCACCTGTCCTCCAGATACATTCCTCCATATCGTTGTCACTCTATCAGACCCTGTCGTTCCCATTTAACTCGGAGCCTTCGGCTGCGCACACGTTACGCCTGCTCACTTCGTCCCCTGGAACGAAATCGCCTTTATATGTCATCAGTACCCCGACAGATCGCACACAGGCGACGAACGAAGGGAGTACAGTGTGGAGATTTCAAATGAAATCCTGGGTGGCACAACTTGACGAGCTCGTGGAAGAGGAGCGATACACTGAAGCGCTCTCATTACTTAATAGCCTCGATCAAGCCGTGCTCCCAGACAAGGTATTCACGCCACGTTTGCAGGGTGCTAAGTAACGACTGAACATCATTTACAGGAGCGACGGACGACACTAGTCAAGAGTCTTGAAGCAGTCGCGCGTTTTCAGGCCGGCGAGCACACCTCTGCTCTCCAAAACTTCATGGAACTCAACATCAACCCCGCGCGAGTCGTTGCGCTCTTTCCTGAGAGCATTGCAGGTCGCCTGTCGAAACCGCGTTCCGAATGGATTCATCTATATGGTGGTCCAACTCCGAGGGCGAAGGACGATTCGGGTGACCCTGCGCCGAGCGCCCAGGAAGAGAAAGACGGCCAGGACGAAGCTAGCGGAGAGCACGCCGCCGCGGATGAGCCTGCCAAATCCGTCCTACCTTCAGCAAGTGGATTGATGAACAGGTTCAAGAGTCCTCTTGACGCTATACGTGCGACGCCGAAGGATCCGGAGACAGCCTCTATCGCAAGTACGACGCGGCGCGCCCCACCGCCTGCTGGTACGTCTGTATCAGAAAAGCTATCTGCGCTCCGACTTACTCGCGAGTAGATGAAATCAGTCGCGCTGCCGAGTCGCTCCTGCAGTATCTCCCAGACCGTCGCGCCAAACTTGCCAGCGCCCTCTATACGTTCAACATCTCGGCCGCTGAATCACATCGACACTCGACATTGGCAGAGTCCTCCGTTGAAGATCTATATGATTTACCGAACGCACCCCTGCGTTCGCTCACGCCGGAGCAGCTTGTCCGATGCGCTCAGATCGTCGACACGGCGCTATTCAAGTGCCAACTCATCGTACGGCCAGGGTTGATCGGCTCTTTCTGTCGGCGGGACAATTGGTGTGAAGTCTCCGAGATGGAAGGGATGCTTAAGGAGCACAAGAAATTCACGGAGCTGATCTACCTATACAATGGCAAAAAGATGCACTCTCAAGCACTGGAGCTCCTGGAGAAGTAAGTTCATTCGTGTATCTAATTGCTGACAACTCTAACTTGTCAACAGGCTTAGTGAGGATGGCACGGACATGGAAGAGAAACTGCGCCCGTCCATCTCCTATTTGCAGCGCTTAGGACCGGAGCATCTCGATCAAATATTCAAGTACTCTCGTTGGGTACTTGATCATGATGCCGACCTCGGTTTTGAAGTACGTCTTTGAATCGCTGCAATTGCTGCAATTGAGCCTCATGCTTCGGTACAGATCTTCACATCCGAAGAGGTGGCCCTGCCAAAGCAACAAGTGGCGTCGTTCCTCGAGAGCATAGACGCCAAGCTCTGCGCGCGATTCCTCGAGTTCCTCATCAGTGAGCGCGCGGAGGTAGATCCGGATTATCACGATCGTCTTGCTGGTCTGTACTTGAAGATGGCCGTTCAGGCGAAGAAGGCCGGAGTTGAAGGTCCGCACAGACTACCACCATATTACAAGTATTGATCGCTGACTTTTGCCGAAGACGAGCGAAGAGCGACCTACGACAAGCTATTAACTTTCATCGACACCACTCAGCACTACCGCATCGATAGGATATTCAGCCAGCTACCTTCGGATGGTAAGATTGCTGTCAGCGGAAGCTGCTCGTGTAATTGACTTTTTTGCGTAGACTTCTACGAAGCCAAAGCGATTCTCTTGGGGCGTTTAGGACGACATGGTGCTGCCTTAGAGCTTTACGCGTATCGCTTGCATGACTATACGACAGCCGAAGAGTACGCTTTATTTCGTCTTATAGCCTAGCGACGGTGCTCACCGAACAGCAGATATTGTAAGCGCGTCTACGTTGCTGGCGGCGACACGGACGGCATATACCTCACTCTCCTCCGCATCTACCTTCGACCCGTGGTCAAGACCAACGAAGACCTCCTTCCTCCGGCTCTAGCCCTCATTGCGCGACATGGCCGTCGTCTAGATCCCGAGGCTGCGTTAGACCTCTTACCACCTCTCGTTCGCGCCCAGGATGTACAAGCCTTCCTACTTGCTGCGCTACGTGCGCCCGTCTTTGATACGCGCACGACCAGCAACGTGGCGAAGGCACGGACTGAGCAGGTTGCACGCAAGCTCATGTATCTGGAGTCGAACCGCGTCAAGGTCACTAACACGAGGATGTACGTGTGGCGCTTGCCCCGCTCGTCCCCATCTTTGACTGTTCAATGTCTAGATGTCCTCAATGTCACAAGCGCATCGGGCCCAGCGTCATCGCCGTGCATGCTCCTGCGTACGTTGCAATTCACCATATTATATGTGTATCATACTCACGCTCTTACAACAGCGGCGAAGTCACACATTACAATTGTCGGGAACCATTCGCGAAGAAGCTCAAGGAGATGCGGCGCGCTTAATTCGCGAGTCTTGAGGCGGTTGTTCGTATACCCCGATCTGCAGCTGCATATGGAACACCCAGCACTTGCATTATCACATATCTTCCACTCCAGCTACTCTTTACACAGCCATTGCTACGCGCGTACAAGAAAGCACGCCAGGTTTATAATTGACACCAAAGTCCAGGCTTATTACAAACAGCGGGCGCGCAAGGTCAGAACAACTCGAATGCTGCCGACGGCCTCGAAGGTCGCGCTGCGGGCGATTCATGTTGCACGTTGGGCATGACATCGTCAAATAGACTGTCAAGGAAATCATCTGCAGGCGTTGGTTGATCGGGCACAGAGCCGCGCTCAGGGTCAGGCTCGACCAGTGGACTAGATTGGCGCTGAGAAGAGCGCGCCGCACCCCGTGGCGTCGATATTGGTAAAGGGGTGAAGACATCTGGATGAGAAGCTTTTGTTGTGGATATTTCGGAAGTCGGCAGCCGTTTCTCAAAAGCATTAGAATGGCTGCTAAGAAGATTATGAGACGGCAATGAGTCCTTCAGCAATGCAGAGCGCCCAAGCGGCGGGCGCGAGTTCGTCATCGGATGCGCTGGCCGCAAGACTGAAAGAGGCTTCAAAAGTTGCTTTGGAGACGTAGACGCGTGCGTCCTGTGCTTTAAATCAAGCTGAAACGACGGGGGAGTAATGAGCGATGCGGTGCCGGAGTGTGTCGCCGGAGGAAGGACTATTTCTCTTTGAAGGGCAGCCAGTGTTAATCTCTCGGTGGAAGGGGCAGTATCCGCGTACGTATTGATATCCTCAGGGAAGAGCGCGTCAAGGTCTATACCAGATGGGGAAAGAGGGCCAGCGGTATCCATAAGCTCATCGTGGGGCGCGCCAGTGACGGAAGCATATTCAGATTCCTGATCAATCGTAGCACTCTCGTCAATGTCTGCGTTATCACGAGCAGATGCGACGTCTTCAGTGTCAAGAATGTCCCAGTCAATTTCCATGTCAAGTTCATCGTCCTGCTCATTTACGATGGCCGACGCTATATGCGCCTCGGTGTCACCGATAGTCAAGACCTTCTTCGGTGGTGTTGAATTAGTCGCAAGTCCGACGCCAAGTCGTATAGAGTCATGTATAGTGTGGTCCGTGGCAGGCTGAGCGAACGAGTCTGACTGTTGCGAAGATGCAAAGCCGAGCGCCTTCCCGGTAGCATCCCAGGCATCGGGCTCCTCGAGAAGGTCGCCCACATGGAGCAAAGCAACGGGACGTATCCCTCTTGACGGCTGAACGGAGTAAGAGTCTGAGAAGATGCGATGTTCTTGAGAGCTGTGCGTAGGAGATTGCGAAGAGTGGCGCAGTGGTGGTGGTGATTTGTATGTGATACCGAGTCCTCTGGCGCCAGCATTGGTAACTAAGCCGAGAGACCCGGGCGCCGAAGGTCTGTCACATTCCGGCTGTGAGTTCTTGCCGCCAAGCTGGTGGGCATAGCGGGCTTGCATTTCGTCTTCTATGTCCTGAAGGTCACGCCCAGATCCTGCGTGTGACGAAGATGCTATCGAAGAGTCTGCATATCCTTCATCCTGCGAAGCCGCGCCAGCATCGAAGGCAAATGGCGTAGGTTCAACGTCGTCATCAACATCTGAGCCAGCATCAAAGCCTGAATCATGTAGCTTTCCCGGAGGTGATCTGTGAGTGGATAGACCGGCAGTTTCGGACAAACGATTTCCAGGATACATAAACGGAGAAGAGCGTGAGTCGACCTTGCCTCTACCGGGCGGAGCAACACGGGGTTTGACTCTTCCGCGAAGTGCGGTCAGACCAGTGGTTCTCGAGATGCGGAGAATATCTGATACAGCAGAGCGGTAAGATACGCCTGAGGATAGCAGGTCAATTACCCAGGAAAGCGCACATAGTTTTAATCAGCTCACTGGTAGGATCACTATCCATGGCCGCTATGACCCGCGAGGACGTCTTCAGACCACTATTCTGACCAGTCCCTCCAGAGCCATATGGAGCATACGATTCATGAGCGTTCTTGGCCGGACCACTTTTGTCGCGGGAGGCATGGTTCAGTTCAATGGGCTGTTCGATGTGCTGACTTGCCCTATCAGGAGCAAGCAATATCGCCGTTTGAGGCGCCGCAAGTGACTGTTGTAATAGCTCGACGCGTTTTCTCCCAAAATGATGTTTCTCTGCTCTGCCTCGCGAGTCCTTGGACCGCGTCCGCGCGGAGTTCCTGAGCAAACTGGGATTAATCTCAGCCGTATCACGCAGGTAACACGTTCCTACCTTTTGCCTCCCATATAGTTTGCACCTGCCATGAATACTGAACAAGGGAGGACGAGAAACTGTGATGGACGTTAGAGAAAAGACGCGTCTGGACGACGCGTCGCGACTGCGGCTTCAAGTTGGAGGATGCTCGCGAGCGCGTGACGTCATCGTTACGCGACGCGCTTGTCACGCCTTACCATTCGCGGCGTGCATCGTGGCAACGAGTTTTCCAATCTTGCCTCGTACCACCGTAACCAAACCCTCTCTTTCCGGATGCTGTGGCTACGAATCATCACTTGGTCTGGCTAAGCAGAATTGAGACAGTTCTGTGCAGGACTTCGACGCGAACACTGGCAGCGGGCGTAAAGCGAGTCCGATGTGAGCGCACGCACGTTCGTGCTTTGTGGCGGCCGCAGCCGGCGCCGTCCCCCAACAAGTTCCGGCTGGAATGCCCCGCGGCCGGACATTCAGCTGCCGACAAACATAGAGCACGACAGAATTGCTGCAGAGCTTCTAGGCGTACGGTTATTGAACGCTGTATCATACCCTGCACCTCGCGAAACTTTACTCTGGACTATGGTCGAAATTAAAATCGAACTTACGCCCAACCGTGAATGTGCGACGGTTCTGCCACATCGGCCCAGATGGGATCAATTCTACTTCTCTTCTTCCGTGCCTGGGAGGTGTCTTTCATCTCAGGTCGGACGAGGTCTGGGGCAATCGCGGGAGCATGTCAGTTCTACAACTCTGATCGACACCCGGATAGCGAGCTCGTTCGTAGAGGCATGGCTCGGCAGTGGATCTCAACAAGCCGCTTGGACAGCAATTTTCCATAGCATGCGGTACCTCCTGCAGCTAAGTATGCTCGCCATCGCACGTTTGCAACGACCCGCTCCTCGAGAGCCCGAGCTGCGGACGTCCTATTATCCTACCTCGCCGGATATGGGACGTATCGTATGCCCTATGCATCCCGCGCAATCTGTCCATCATGCCGGCGCGTATCTCCCATACACATATGGACCCACGGAAGCACGCTGCGACTACTGGGCTTCAGGGAAGCCGTCTCCGAACTAGCCTCCGAACGCCAGAAGCGTGTACTTCTTCCGTCCGACAGATCCAGGCACTGCGTGCTAAGGTCCCTTGGATCTGAACGGGCTAACCGATCAAAGTTGAACTGAATGCGGGGTCGAAGTTGTCCAGTCACGCCACGAACGTGCGCTGTCGATTATTGAGCTCTTCCCAGCCCGGCGCTCACTCTTGTGTCTCTCTACGCTCCTTGTAGCGGTATACAAGCCTATCTATTGACTTTAGAGCGTCAAGTTACCTTCCGAAGATGCATCCTCAAGTCGTAGAGGAGGAGGAGACGGCGCGGAAAGCCTGAGCCACACACGAGCTCTCCTGTTCCAACTGTGTTGATGGCCCAAAGGAGGCAAACTCGACGAGGCTCTGCCGGCAGGAACAGCTTGGCGCCTATCCGCCTTCATAAGGTCTGCCGTGCTCGCGCAGTTGTCCCTTACCCCTCCTCGTTCCCCAGGAGCCTCCGCCGCCTGCGAGCACTTCATCGTCGCTCCGCGCCCTAACTGCAATGTCCGCCACGCAGTCTCTCGAGGAAAAGAACTTCGCCAGCTCGAAGCAAGGTCCCATCGACCTTGACGAGCGCCGGCGTGCCGCTCTTGCCGAAATCGACAATGCCAAGTTCTCGTGCGTATCTCGATAACTGTCCGTTCTATGATTTTGTCGCTAATTGTCGTATAGTTGGTTCCATGTCAAGGTCGTCTGCGTTGCTGGCGTCGGTTTCTTCACGGATGCCTACGACATTTTCTCTATCTCCATCGTCGCGACGATGCTCGGCATAGTCTACAACAAGAACTCGACGTCGCTCGGAGTGAACCAGGATCTCGGTGTCAAGATTGCCACGCCCATCGGTAACATTGTTGGACAACTTCTTTTCGGTTGGCTCGCGGATGTCGTCGGCCGCAAGCGCATGTGTATGTTTATATATACCTTTCATATTGATCAGTAGCTGAAGATTCATCCTAGACGGTATTGAGCTCATGATCATCATCTTCTGCACCTTCGCACAGGCGCTCTCCGCTGCTGGCCCCGGCCTCTCGATGACTGGTGTTATCGTTGTATGGCGATTCCTTCTCGGCGTTGGTATCGGTGGCGACTACCCTTTGTCATCCGTCATCTCGTCCGAGTTTGCGTCTACGCGTATTCGTGGGCGCATCATGACTGCCGTTTTCGCCTTCCAGGGCTGGGGTAACCTAGGTACTTCTTTACTTCCTGCTTAAATTATGCTTCTTTTTCTCACCCGTACACAGCTTCTGCCATTGTCTCTGTCGTGGTCATCGCGGCATACAAGGGCCGTATCGAGAACCCCGAGCACACCATCAAGTCGATCGACCAGGTCTGGCGCTTTATCATTGGTCTTGGATGTGTCCCTGCCGTCGTCGCCCTCTACTTCCGCCTCACGATCCCGGAGACGCCGCGTTTTACGATGGATATCGACCGCAACGTGCTTCAGGCCAGCGAGGACATTGACGCAGTTCTGTCCAACCGCAACTTCTACGTCGATGAGGAGGCCGCCGCTGTCCGAGTCGAGGCACCCAAGGCCAGCCGTCGCGACTTCCTTGCGCACTTCGGCCAGTGGAAGAACGGCAAGGTTCTCTTCGGCACCGCTTACTCCTGGTTCGCGCTCGATGTGAGTATCTATTGTTCGAAACTCAAGCTCTTTCTGACTGTACAACAGATCGCCTTCTACGGCCTTGGTCTTAACACCTCGAAGGTCCTTGCCGATATTGGTTTCTCCGGCTCCAGCGCCACGAAGGGCACCGGCCTCTACTGGTATGACATCCTCCGCAAGACCGCCGTCGGAAACATCATCCTCGCCATTGGCGGTTTGATTCCCGGCTACTGGGCCACCTTCCTTTTCATCGACTCCTGGGGCCGCAAGCCGATCCAGTTGATGGGCTTCACCATGCTCACGATCCTCTTCATCATCATGGGCGAGTCTTACGCATACATCCCTTTGACTTGCGGCTAATTACGTTGTACAGGCTTTGGCTACGGTGCGCTTCAGAGCAGCGACAGCGCCAAGAAGGCTTTCGTCTTCCTCTACTGTCTCACCAACTTCTTCCAAAACTTCGGCCCCAACACCACTACGTTCATCGTGCCCGGAGAGGTCTTCCCCACGCGCTACCGCTCTACGGCGCACGGTATCTCCGCTGCGTCCGGCAAGCTCGGCGCTGTCATCGCACAAGTCGGCTTCGCTCGCCTCACCGCGCTCAAGGGCGCCGGCAGCAAGAACGGCTGGCTCGACCACATCTTCGAGATCTTTGCATTCTTCATGCTCACGGGTATCTTCTCGACGCTGTGCATTCCGGAAACGAAGAACAAGTCCTTGGAGGAGCTGTCGAACGAGACCCAGGAGGGTTTCGTGCGCCCCAAGCCCGTCAACGTCCCGCAGATCGCGTAACTGATACCTTGTTGCTGCTTTCCACTGTCTCTTGTTACTTTTTTACATACCTCATCATGGATCACCCCTCCCGCTCTATGGGACTGCTCACGGCGTATTTAAATAATCATGCCTTTCCAATTCTGTTTGTAATGTAAGGGGTATCGCACATAGACGCGAAGGGTTAATGTACACACTGTCACCGTGATTTCGAGAGTGATTGGACCGCGGACTACATAGCCTGGCACTGCTGCCCGACTCAGGAAAGATCCAAGTGCTGTCCCGTGCAACTTGACTTCTGGATCAAATGTTTAAACGAACGTTCGCTTTGGGCTTGATAACACGTGCGTGCTCCACCATGAGGCGCAACGCTCCGGACCCTTCCGGCATGATTAAACTCACGCGCTACTTCCATGTTGTCGTTACACTCTTCGCCGTACTTGCTTGTGGTCTGGCCACGTCTCATCTAGCGAATGGAAGCATACGTATGGTGGGTGGCGTACTGTATTACGCCCATGAAATTAAGAACTCGTTGGTGGGCATCTGCTTCTCCATTGACAGTGCCTTCGGGCCTGCGTCCGAGCGGGAGACGTGCATCGCCGCCGCATACATAGAGATGGCATGCATGCTTCTTAATCAGACCGACTCGCCTTGAGAGGAGGCTTCTCATAGGTCAATGTCAGGAATGTGGCTTATAAGAAGTCGTTGATTGACTGTCGGTGGCGCCCTACTATGGCGATGCACATCTCATTGGCAGTGTGTCCGTCTACTAGCAGCGCCTACCTGCCTTCATAACGACCGCAGGCCTACGCAATTGCCCCTTATCCCTCCCCGTTTCCCCAAGAGTCTCTCTTGCAAGCACCTCATCGTAGCCCCACGCCTTCGCTAGTATGGCTTCCAGGCAGTATGAGTCTCCCGAGGAAAGGAACTTTGCCAACTGGAAGAACCAAGGTCCTATCGACCTTGACGAGCGTCGGCGTGCTGCTCTTGCCGAAATTGACAACGCCCAATTCTCGTGCGTTTCGAGAGAGAGACTTTACTGTGTTGAGTTCTTTCGCTGATATATTTTGTAGATGGTTCCACGTCAAGGTTGTCTGCGTTGCTGGCGTCGGATTCTTCACCGACGCCTACGATATCTTCGCTATCGGTATCGTCGCTACGATGCTAGGCATAGTCTACAACAACAGGTCGTCGAGCCTCGGAACCAACCAAGATCTCGGGATCAAGGTCGCCACACCCATCGGTAACATCGTCGGACAGCTGCTCTTCGGTTGGCTTGCGGACGTTGTAGGCCGCAAGCGTATGTGTATGTACACGGCTATTGTACACGTTTATCAACAGCTCATCGTCTATGTAGATGGTATTGAGCTTATGATCATCATCTTCTGCACCTTCGCCCAGGCGCTCTCGTCTTCTGGCCTTGGCGTCTCGATGACCGGAGTCATCGCTGTATGGCGGTTTCTGCTCGGTATTGGCATCGGTGGCGATTACCCTTTGTCCTCCGTGATTTCATCTGAGTTTGCGTCTACGCGCATTCTTGGGCGCGTCATGACTGCCGTTTTCGCCTTTCAGGGCTGGGGTAATCTTGGTACGTGTTTCTTCCCTTCCCATTCAAGTCCTGCTTTTTGTTACTTATTCGTATGCAGCTTCTGCCATCGTCTCTGTCGTGGTCATTGTGGCATTCAAGAGCCGTATCCAAGATCCAGACCACTTCCTCAAGGCGATCGACCAGGTTTGGCGATTCATCATCGGCCTTGGGATTGTGCCGGCCGTCGTCGCCCTTTACTTCCGCCTCACGATCCCGGAGACACCTCGCTTCACGATGGATATCGACCGCAATATCTTGCAGGCATCGGAGGACATTGACGCTGTCGTTGCAAATAAGAATTTCTACATTGACGAGGAGGCCGCCGCTGTTCGAGCCGAGGTGCCCAAGGCCGGCCGCCGCGACTTCCTCGCGCACTTTGGCCAGTGGAAGAATGGCAAGGTCCTTTTCGGTACTGCTTACTCTTGGTTCGCTCTTGACGTGAGTATACTCGTCTTGTAGTTAAGCATCTGTTGACCGTAATGCAGATTGCCTTCTATGGTCTTAGTCTCAATACCCCGTTAATTCTTGGTGCCATCGGTTTCGCCACTTCGAGTGTTTCAGACCAGACATCCGGTCTGTACTGGTACGACATCCTCCGCAAGACTGCCGTTGGAAACATCATCCTTGCCGTTGGCGGTCTGATTCCCGGCTACTGGGCCACCTTCCTTTTCATCGACTCTTGGGGCCGCAAGCCGATTCAGTTGTTGGGTTTCGCCGTGCTCACCATCCTCTTCATCATCATGGGTGAGCTTGGTTTCAAGTTTTTCTTATTTGATGCTAATTTCAATACCTAGGCTTCGGCTACAGCGCGCTTCATAGCAGCAATGCCGCGCAAAAGGCTTTCGTCTTTTTTTACTGCCTCACCAATTTCTTTCAGAATTTCGGCCCCAACACGACGACCTTCATCATCCCGGGAGAGGTTTTCCCGACGCGCTACCGCTCGACTGCCCACGGTATCTCTGCCGCGTCCGGAAAACTTGGTACTGTCATCGCGCAAGTCGGCTTCGCTCGCCTCACGTCGCTCGGGGGCGGGGACAGCAAGAACCAATGGCTGGACCACATTTTCGAGATCTTCGCGTTCTTCATGCTCACGGGTATCTTCTCGACGGTGCTGATCCCTGAGACCAAGAACAAGTCCTTGGAGGAGCTATCTGGCGAAGAACAGGAGGGTTTTGTGCGCTTGAAGACTGTCAGCGGCCCGCAGATCGCGTGAATTATGTATCGTTGTTGTTGTGGGGTCGTGCTTTCTCATCACGGATAATTGTCCCGATAGGCGTATTTAATCGTCCTTTCAGGATCTGTCTGTAAAATTATCAATGCAATGAGTATTGCTCATACTGCACGCGAGGGGATAATGTACTCACTGTCGCTGCGAGATTGACCCGCACTTGCCACTGCCATCCAAGTAAGGTGAGGGTTGACCACCGCTGTCGTACGATTTAGGTTCAAGAAGTGCGTGCTGCTGAAGGCTACATGGCATGACCTGGGATCTCTCCGCAAGATGAGCCGCGGCTGATTCTTGTACGCGCAACTCTTTAAGTTTCCGCACGTTCACGCGCGAGCGATCAGAGCGCCTCACTATATGCGCTCAATTTCACACTCGACAGCCTGCGGAATACCGAAAGGGGAAGCGAAATATTGTTTCTAAGCTAAACGAACGCATAGTACGGCCTCGAATAGCCTGAGCCACACTCTGTCAGATTTATAGATCTCAGTGACAAGTCGAGTCGGCAGCGTCGAGCCACATCAAACGCCGCGCCACGACGCGCCGCGCATGCGCCCGGCAATTCGCCTTCGACACACTTGCCTTTCACCACAATCTCTTCCACCCTAGATTGTACACGGCTTGCCCAAGCGCATCCGCATTTGCCGATCTTTTGTGACACACTCTTCCGCCTGTGCTCACCTGCTGGGTCACCAGGTGGCCACCTTCTCCTTGCCGCTATTCAGCTGCCCCACTCAGTGAGCGTACGGCGTACTGTATAGCCGCTATGAGATCGAAGCACGTCAGTCTTTGCCCGTTCGTGGAGAGTGCCCTTCGGGCGGGAGAAGAGCATTATACATACATGGCATGGAATGACATATGCTAACTCGGCTACTGAAGCTTCTGAAAGGTCAATATCTGGAAAGCGGCTTGTAAGACGTCGCAGACCGCTGATACCCGGTAACACCGGACTATGGGGCAGTATACGTATCAATCCGTCCATCTACTTTTCATAAGGACTGCAGTTCCCACGCAGCTGTCCTCCTCATTTACCAGGAGCCTCCGCTGTCTGCACGCACTTCATCGCTACTGCGCACACTTCACTGCCATGTATGCCGCGCAACCTCCTGCGGAAAGGAAACCTGCCCACTGGAAGAACCAGGGTCCCATAGATCTTGACCAGTGTCGGCGCACCGCCCTCGCCGAGATCGACAACGCTAAGTTCTCGTGCGTTCCGAAAGTTGTCACTATGTTGAACTCCTTCGCTGATATCTGGTCCAGTTGGTTCCACGTCAAAGTTATCTGCGTTGCTGGCGTCGGTTTCTTCACGGATGCCTACGATATTTTCTCCATCTCTATCGTCGCGACGATGCTCGGCATAGTCTACAACAAGAACTCGACGTCGCTCGGGGTTAACCAGGATCTCGGTGTCAAGATAGCCACGCCAATTGGGACTGTCGTCGGACAGCTCCTGTTCGGCTGGCTTGCGGATATTGTTGGTCGAAAGCGCATGTGTATGTATACGGTTACGGTTCTATACATCTTTCTACAGCTTATCATCATCTCAGACGGTATTGAGCTCATCATCATCATCTTCTGCACCTTCGCACAGGCGCTTTCCGCTGCAGGCCCCGGCCTCTCCATGACCGGTGTGATCATTATATGGCGGTTCCTGCTTGGTGTCGGTATCGGTGGCGACTACCCTCTGTCTTCAGTCATCTCATCCGAGTTTGCGTCTACCCGGATTCGCGGGCGCATCATGACTGTCGTTTTCTCATCCCAGGGCTGGGGCAACCTTGGTAGTCATTCTCTTCCTGTTTAAGTTCGCCTCCTGTCTTATTCGCATGCAGCTTCTGCCATCGTCTCTGCCGTGGTTATCTCGGCGTACAAGGGTCGTATCGAGGACCCCGCACTTACCGTCAAGTCGATCGACCAGGTTTGGCGCTTCATCGTCGGCCTCGGATGTGTCCCTGCTGTCCTCGCCCTCTACTTCCGCCTCACGATCCCGGAGACGCCGCGCTTCACGATGGATATCGACCGCAACATACTGCAGGCTACCGAGGACATTGATGCCGTCCTGTACAATCGCAACTTTTATATCGATGACCAGGCTGTCGCTGTTCGTGCTGATGCGCCGAAAGCCAGCCGCCGCGACTTCCTTGCTCACTTCGGTCAGTGGAGAAATGGAAAGGTTCTCTTCGGCACTGCCTACTCCTGGTTCGCGCTCGATGTGAGGATTTGTTGTTGGATACTCGAGCTCGTTCTGACTGTACGACAGATCGCATTCTATGGTCTTGGTTTGAATACCTCGACCGTTCTTGCTGCCATAGGTTTCTCCGGTTCGAACCATGTCCAGTTCTCCGGCTTGTACTGGTATGACATTCTCCGCAAGACTGCTGTTGGAAACATCGTTATCGCTGTTGGTGGCTTGATTCCGGGATACCTAGCTACCTTCCTTCTCATCGACTCCTGGGGCCGCAAGCCGATCCAGCTCATGGGCTTCACCATGCTGACCATGCTTTTCATCATCATGGGTGAGTCCAGCGTTCTTGATTCCTCTACCTGCGGCTAATCATGCCCACTAGGCTTCGGCTACAGCGCGCTTCAGAGCAGCGACAGTGCCAAGAAGGCCTTTGTCTTCCTTTACTGTCTCACCAACTTCTTCTCGAACTTCGGCCCAAACACGACGGTCATCATTATTCCGGGAGAGCTTTACCCAACGCGCTACCGCTCAACCGCTCATGGCATCTCAGGTGCCTCCGGAAAGCTCGGCGCCGTGGTAGCACAAGTCGGCTTTGCGCGCCTCACGTCGCTCAAGGGCAATGACCACAGTAACCATTGGCTCGACCACATCTTCGAAATCTTCGCCTTCTTCATGTTCACGGGCATCTTCTCGACGATGCTCATACCCGAAACCAAGAATAAGTCCTTGGAATTCCTTTCGGGTGAGGAACAGGAGGGCTTCGTGCGCCGCAAAATCGACAACATCATCTCGCAGATCGTGTGAGCCCGCCGCGGGTGAAGGGTACTCTTGGTGAGTTTCATCGCTGTGAGCTGTCTCCGAAGCCTATCCTTGGTGAACTAGGTATCGAGAGATGATAGCAAGATGTGTGCTACTGGGCGCTATACGATAGGATCTCCATCAATTGTGTTCCCTCCTGCCAGATGTCCCGAAATTGACTCTTGTACGCGCGACTCTTCCCCGCTGACATCGCGAGTTCACGCGCAAGCAGACGGAGCACCTCACTATATGCGCTCGGCTTCACACTCAGGACCTTGTGAAATGCCGACGTGCCGAGCCTGCAGTAGATGCATCAGCAGAGCTTCGGTACGAAGAATAGCGTGCGCCACACGCAGCAAGTGCTGCGAGATCTGCGACATGATGAAAGAAGCGAATAAGTCTACTTACCAATGAACAGCAGCTTTATCGATGTCGCATTTGCCACCATGCTTGCTTGCCGTTTGGCCTTTCACCTTTGAGCGAATGGCAACATATGTGTAGCGTACGGCGTGCTGGATTGTCCCTGTGAGATTAAGCGCGTCAACCCTTTGCCTCTCCATTGACAGTGCCTCTCGAGCGGGAGAAGCGTGCATCACATTCAATAGCATGGGATGCGCAAACGTGACTGGACCGACTGGGGTAACTCACGGTAAATGAACGCGGTATTGCGCCGGACACGCCTGCTGCCCCATGAACGCAAATAGTGTTGGGTCTTCATCGCAACGAGCAGGAAGTTCTGGTAAACGTTAAGGTAGACGCTTCTTCGCGAGCTTAGAGAGGTATCATTGAAGATGATGTGGCCTTTGGCCTTGCTCATTCTGTCATGAGTTCCGTGTCAGGTTCTAATTTTCGACGAGGGAAGTCGTATGACGAACTGGAGCATCTTGTGAACAAAGGCCTTTCCTGCTTGCTTGCCGCGGTGGACAGTGAGCGAATCGCCCAGGTCTAGAGTGGGTGTCAGCTACAATCCAGACATGAACGGATGAACGGGCCGAACAGCTCTCATGAAAGCGGGTGTAGTCCGTGGACACGGATAAGTCCTTTGTGTCGATGAAGAGCCCACACCACGGAAAGTCTGTCCTGCCGATGAGCCCATCGAGGATAGCCCAGAAGACATAACGACGAACTGTTCAGATGCGGATCTAGCACTAGTGCGCCACCCTCAAAGTTGGTCAGGGTCTTTTCCTGCGAGATGAAGCACCCGTAGTCGGGGTGGCCGTCTTGCATGATCCTCAGGAACGTGCGCGCTTTGTCTATGTCCGTCGTGATGAACAAATAGTCGTCGATGAGACGAAGCAGAGCCTATAAGGTGAACGAATTAGCCTGATTCAATGACAGATATAACGGCTCGTACGCTTTCCGGGTCCTTGGTAACCTGCAGCCGCTTCTTTTCGAGATCGGCAAAGAAGTAAGAGCACAGTAGGGACGAGCACACAGAACCTTGGGGGATGCCGACGACCTGCTGGTAGTAGTCATCACCGATCTATCGTTCATGCAATCAGCCCCATGTGAGGAAACGACGAGACAGCAGCCCACACCTTCACGTAATTCTCGGTGATATGTTCTTCAAGCAGCTGAAGCACCGCATATTTTGTCTCTAAAGGATAGTTGACTTGATCAACGAAGATAGTAGACCGCAGCGTCTGTGCAAGTTCCTTAGCCAGGTCCAGGAAATGAGGTTGTTCTTCTGTAAGCAAAGACATTCAGCCGCGAACTGCGCACGCGTAAGAAGATTCGCACCAGCCGGGACTGCTTTCTTGCGGAACTGGCGCTTGATCTTATCCGATAATTGAGTCACCTCGCCGTACTTCAATATGAGATACTGGTCCTGTTTGGCGCGTCGAAGTAAGTGCAAGAGCCGACAGAGAGCGAGGGAGCCAGACCTCTGATATGATATCCCTCAACAAACCGAGCAGCTTGTTTTGCTCGATGGTGTCGAAGCATGCTTGAACATCCACCTTCACGAAGTAAAGTTTCGGCCTAGCCAAGAGTGAGGAGATGGATTCATCGCAAAGCATCTTGCTTACCATGCAGTTTCATCGCCGCCGAAAAGCCCCTGCAGACGTATCTTGTAGTCTTTGAGCAAGCCATAGATACCATTCTGTCCCAGCACCGATGATCCGAGCAACTCCGGACGCATATCCTATTTTCATTTGCATTCAGACGAGGCAAATGTGCGCAATAATACTAATGCATACCTTCTCGTAGGTCAGAATCTGGAAGGCGCCTTGTAAGATGTCGTTGATAGACTGCTGATAACCAGCAACTCCCGGCTACAGTAAATACGTTACTTTAGTGCCTTTTGTCCGAGAGGCGAAGGTCTCTAACGTACTTGACGTTCCGTCGACTTCTTCCGAAGGTTCACGATGGGTCGAACACCAGTCTCTTTCGGCAACAGTCGTACAAAAGAGAACCCGAGCTTTCTTTGGCGGAGTACTTCCTCGGCCTCACGCTATGGGAGAACATCAGCGACAGTAGCATGCGAAAAGCACGACCTGTACGGACCCCTTCGACCTTCCTGAATATTACCGACGTCAAACGCTCTACAAGCGGAGCACATAATGTGTCCCAGTCATCTTGGCGAAAGTACAGAATTCGATTGCGGAATGCTGCTGATTCAGTAATGTAGAACGTCGTCTGAAATATGCCATCAGTCAGGGCTGTCGAGGCAACGAATGTAGCATACCCGGAGGAGTGGGATGACAAAGCAGCTGATGTACCAGTAAAGGAACTCTTCTATGATCTCGCGCCGCTTTGTGAGTTCGGAAGGAGGAGCGTGTGCATGGCTATTGCCAACGTCGAGCCACTTGCAGTCCATCAGCCGAAACCCTTGAAGAGCGCCATGGAGTGTGATGGTCTCGTAGCGTCGAGACGCGATGATATCCTTGACAGCTAACAAGATGCGTGTCAGTATCGTCAGTCTGTGAACGTCAGGTCGATACGACTCGCCTTTCATCGCAATGGAGAAGTTGTGATCAGAGCCCCAGACTCGGCGAGGAATAACAGTCTTCGTGACCAGTGCCACATAGCGGTAAACCTCTACATGTGTACACATGAACTCGGCAAACCTCGGCTTGGCTTTACGTGCCGCCGTAGAAGATTGGGTAGGGTTGAGGTATACGGAGGAGTTGGTTCTGTCTGCAGATGCGTATGAGGCGTTAGGTTGCAGTTGAGAGCTGAGGTTGATTGAGTCTTCTGATATCAGCTCCTGTAGCACGTATTAGCTCGAGGTTCAATATTTCAACGTAGATCATACCAAGAGGATAGAGCTATCAACAGGGCGTCGGTCTTCTTGTCGAGGTAACTGCCGTATCGTGAGAGTGTGTACACGGAAGAGACCGGTAAACACACCTTCGACGGACATGCCAGGTTACGAAGCAGCTTGTACCTACACTTGCCATGGTGCCACAAGGTCTTCTCCAGGATATCAATACTCTGTTTCAGCCGCTTTGGCGTCTTGTGCGAGCCAAGCTTCTGTGAAGTCGTCAGCATCGAAGAGTGGATTGCATTCAGAGGCAGCCTACCTTGAGATCTTCTTCACGGTCCATATAGCCAGAGCCAGTCGGACCGCGCGCGTCGAATACGCTGGGAAGGCCGTATTGGCGCTGGAAGACGTACTTAGCCAGGTGTCTGGCATCCTCCATTTGAGCGCGCATGTCGTTCTCTTTCGGTTCTTTCCTCAAAGGTCGAAGAACGTTGAATATGTCTGGAGCGACGTGGTTAGATTGACTCTTTACGTCGACGAAGCTTTGGCATACGCTTAGGAGGCAACCCCACCGCGATTGTTCTGGTGTGCGGCAGGAAGCTTGCACGAGCATAGAATAACCTCACGCGCTCAATGACAATGTTTACGGGACTGCGCGGACAGTTAGGAAGGCATAAGCCAACAATGTCCGAGGACGTACCTTCGTTTGTCTCCCAGATTAGCTGGGCGGTCAAAGGAAGGTGGTCTAGAGGCTTTGCCGTTGACAAGTTTGAGACGCTTCGTGGGCAGTTCGTCATCACCAGTATCCTCAGACGTGCGCTTCCTTGATGTATTTGACTGGAGAGGAGGCGTCTTTGTGGGCAAGTGGGTGATAGGTACTGTTGGTGGTTTGAGGTATATCATAGGTTTACCCGTCATCTGGCAAAGACAATCGTTCCCTAGAGGCGCAAATACCGAGGTGTTCGTTAAGATGTGCGTCATCATATCTGTTCCGACTCTACAACGCACAGTAAGCGCAGGTTCAACATCATGATACAGTCTCTTACCGCGATAACAACTCCTCCCAGGCGTGGCCTTTTGGGTCTTGTAGGTAAACCAAAGTCGTGTTGTGATTGTCCTCCACGAGCTTCTTCTCTTCGAACTGGGATTATACGTCAGGTCAGTCATTGTCTTGAATGGGAGTAGTATGAGCGTACCCGGAAGGTGTAACCATATGTGAGGAGGTTTGAGGGCTTCCCCTTCGTTCTACTATTTTTATTTCCCCAGCCCCACGCCGTCCTGAGAGACTGAGTTTGTACTCTCGTAATAATCTGTAGCGCGAATAAGTGTCTATACCCATGGACTCGTGGCTGACGAAACACGCACGTCGGCCATCTTGTCACCCATGAAATCCAAGGAAACGCGATTAGCCGAAGCCGCTTCATACGAGCATCCAACATATGTGTTATTCAAGAGGTCCTTGTAGTCCTGGTAGTCATCGGAATCGAATTCTGCAACTAGAGTATTCGCGAAGGTCTCGTCCACGTCGCGGAGAGTGAGAAGGATGAAGTCCAGTAGCGTGCTGACATGAGGATAGTATGCTTGTAGTACGGAGAAGCTGGTGCTCAGAGCAACCATTCCGTGAGGCTAGTATGTAGATACTCGTCGCGTAGCGTTGCGAGGCGTGTGAGTAAGCCTGTGGTGGTGGTTCACAACACGAACGCGCGACGCGTTGAAACTGCGTTCGACGCGTCTTGTCACGGTATGTGACGCATTGTATTCTTCTCAGTTATTTTTGTACGCATGCGCAGACTTGCATCATGCCCTTGCTAGCAACAGATATAAAACTCCGTCATGTCCCACAAGCAGAGGCAGTACTGCGCTTCTAATTGCTGAATTTTGGTTTTCGCCAAGCCAACTTGAGGTCATCGCCGACCTCCTGACTTCCAAATAACGCACTCAGACGCAACGCACGGACATTTCGCGCTTATGCTTCATGCCAGTTCGTCGAGCTCCGTCAATCTCCATTTCATGAACGTCGTCGCCATCTTGGGCTACCAACGCTGTCCTCAGGTTTCCTGAAGTCGAGAGACAGTGAACGACTTCCCATCCGGGAAGGACTTCGAGAAGTTCATCGCCGACTTCGTTCACTGCTCGCAGCCCACGAGGATAAAGCGAAGATCAAGTGGAAAGCGTATAGCCACCTGTCGGCTTGGGTATGACCTGACTCTCCACACATAAGCAAAGAATGTTATGTAGCAAGTCGCGCTGCGTGAGCTTGGTGCGCTGAGCATTCGCTCGAGATGACGACCGCAGGGATAGCAGCAACCTTTCAGATATCGTAACTGCGTGTTCAGCAAGCCAATGTTCACGGTCACACAGGCAACCACCCTATCCAAGACAACATGTTCGTTGTTAAGACGCATTCTGAGGCGAGGCTCCAGTATTCACTTCTCCTTGCATAGTGAAGAATATATGACCAGGGCAGGGTATTTCGCGTCTCGACTGAGCTCAATGTGCATACGAGGCAAGTCTCGCACCCGAGTGTTCGGATATTATGACGAGAAATCGCTCATGCGCACAGCACCGTAGTAGTGACTCAAGTGGATGGGGTAACCGAGCTTCAGGATGAATATGGCCGGCACGATACATGTCTACGAGTGCAGAATTAGTTTAGCTTATGGAGTATCTAATCACATATAGCGTACCTCTCATACACGGTCCTTGAGCCATTCAGCGAGCTCGGCGTTTCCAGCCTCCTCAGCAGCCGAGATTTGCTTCTGCCGCCTCTCCTTGATTTCTGCCCTCATCTCCTGCAGCATCTCTCCAGACTTGACGTCCCACTGGTACGCCCAGTATCCCACAAAGCCGAAGGCGCTGGCGGCAATGGCATGTCCGAGGGGTTCTACACATTATATTAGTCTACCGCAATATATATTCACAGTATAGCCACGTACTGTCAAGTAACGGTCTGCGCTGGATTCCGAGCTGGCCAAAGCGAGATGCGAGGCCCCATGCGGAGAAGCCGAGGACGGTGGACAGCAAGCCCATGGTGGTTCGAGTTGATGAGCACGCCGTCCCGCGCACCTCCGACATTTCGCACTAATTATTTAGTTTTTGATATCCACTTGATAAGTCCCCGCGCGCGCCTCGCGTCCTCGACGCGTCGAGTCTTCGATGGCGTTCTATCCTTACTTCCATCGCGCGTACGCCACCCACCATACCCATACCCTCACAACCTAGTATCTGAAAGACATGGATACGGAGACAAAGTTGCAGACTGCGCGCGTAAACAAGGCCAAGGCCGATGAGGCCTTTAAGCAGGGCGATGTAAAGGCCGGTGTGTGCCACCGCAATCAGTCACTTGTACACTCATTCACCAGTTACTATAGCACTGTTGTCCTACCATACGGTGAGAATACCCTCACTATACCGCACTGCACGCTCTAAGGTGTTTCAAGGCCTTGATGTACCTAAAAGGAATCAACAAGTACGTGTGGCACCTCGCGCCTTAAACACGCGAGCTTACTTGGAATCGTCCGTCAGGCAAGACGTATCTGGCGCCATGGCTGCAAATAACCCTGCGCCAGCTGAAGGCGCGGCAGAGCCCGTGACGCCGAAGACGGAGGTGAGATCGTTAATCAATCGTTCGGTTTGGTAGACACTCACGCGCAGATAGGTAGATGAGCTTTTAGACAAGATCTATTCCAATCAGGCGGCGTGCCATATCAAGAACCAGAACTGGCAACGCGCATGGGAGACCGCTGACCAGGTATACGATCGTCTACTCTGTACTGAGGATATCAGCTCACATATTCTCAGGCCTTGGCTAAGAACGAGACCAATTACAAGGCTATGTTCCGTAAAGCAAAGGCTCTCGGAGAGCTGGGTTACTTCGAGCGTGCGGAGCGCCTATTGGAGGATATCATCAGCAAGAACCCTACTGGTAATGGCTTCTTGTTTTGATCTTGCGTTACATTTCTTGACACTCTTCAAAAGACGCTGCCCCTTCACAAGCTGAGCTCGCCCGCTTGCGCGCCCTGGACAAGCAGCGCGAGAAGAAGACGAACAACAAAATGAAGGGTAAACGCCTGCATACATCTTATTGTTCTCACCAGACGACTGAACGCGTCTCTAGGCTTCCTTGGGCGCGACAAGTCCGGTAAGGGCATTGGCCTCGAGACCGACAAGGACTACCATAAGCCCGCACCGGGCACCATCGCCAGCGGCGATGACTCTTAGAATCTGTACAATGACCCGACTCTCATTCACATCTTGCTGTCTCTACCACTGTTTTCGCTGCTGTTGTATTTTTGCTCATCTAGGTTCAAGTGCATTATATTCTTGATCAATCACCATGTCCGATTACAGGACTCTACATTATGCCCGATTCTAATAATACGTCTAAAGCTTCTCAGAGCACACCCCTTCGACCAGAGATACCAGCTTATCGAAGGTCGCGTCAACGACCGACTCGTCCACAACACCTTCGACCCACGACGCAGAGATGGTCATGGGCCCACCTCTCACAGAGCTGACGCTGAATGCCACCGCCGCACCAGTGATGTTCCCACTCTGTGAGAACAGCAACTGTGACATCCGCCATGGCCCCTGCTCGCCTCCCGAGCCGTCAACGGCGCCCGTGTTGCTGACTTCGAACGAGTGATCCCTCGGCTTGCCCACCTTACCCTCGAGATACTCGCGCATATCCCCCACGTAACGCAACATCCCGACATTGAAATGCTTGCCCTTTTTCATATCACCAAGCACACGAGCCAACGAGCTCCCAGCGCGTTTGGCCTCCCTCCACACGTCCGCATCACCGCGCTTGAAATCGTGCTCGCCCGACGCTACGTAGACACCCATAGCATTCTTCTGCTCCGGTAGGAACGCACGTAGGTTGATAGGGCACGATGCCTTGAGAAGGTTCGCAGAGCCGTCTGTGGGCAACGAAGCGAACAAGGCGCGTGCGACGAGGGCTTCAAGCAAAGGCGTGATCGTCGCTTTGTGCGCGCGGCAGACTGCGAGTAGGTTCGTGACGGTCTCGACCGAGAAGACGCGGATGGCGTGGCGAGTTTGTACGACGTTTGATAGTACATTCGACGGACGGGAGATCGGTTCGCCTGTCCACAGGCCTACACGCGAGGCAGGGAACCACATACGCCATATTGCGTACAGGAGAGAGATGAACGAGATCGGGAGTGCATGAAGCTCCTCTACTGGTCGAAGGAAGGTTGACTTGGGCGGAGATACGACGGCGCCGAGGGGTTCCTCAGGCTGTCGTGTGGATGCAGTGTTGAGCGCCGTTAAGAGTGTTTGCATGAACATGACGGCGCTCCCGCCATCCGCGATGCCGTGGTGTACGAATAGCGCGATGTCGACCCCAGCAGACGTATCTGCGTCTCTACTATCAGGAAGAAAGACGACCAAACGCCATAACGGGAGAACTCCGAGGTCGCTGAAGCGACTAGAGAGCCGAGATTCGATAAGTTCGTTCAGCAGCCTCTGGCGTGTGACCTCATCTGCTCCTGCGGGAAGATCCTGGACGTGGACGAGACGCTCAAGATTGATAGATGAGAGTCGTACGAAGCGAGCGGATGGGGATGCCTCGTCTTCAATGCTAACAGACAGCGGCGGATGCTGCGCTATAACCTCGTGCAGCGCCGTATACACTAGAGATAGAGTAGGGATCGAAGGCATGTTCAACGCGTTGTCCGTCCGAGAGGCGAGGGAGAAGCGTGCTGTGCAGCAGATGGCGGTGTAGAACCCGAGAGAATGGCGCTGGGTAGACATGGATTCGAGAAGGCCTGACGGAGACAAATCATATGTTTAGTCGCACAGTAACTCCACAAGCAACTGGCCGTACTGACCTGGTCCTCGAAGCATCTCCTTTTCCGGACCATCCGCGGCGACCTTGTCTGCTGGATCCATACTAGTAGATGCGTATGCTCAGGACCGAGTACCGGTGCTAAGGCTGCCTATCTGGGATATCCAGCGCAAGGAGATAGAGATCGATGGTGAGTATACGGCTGGCGCCGAAGTTACATTGGGCGCTACGTACGTTTCTCGGAGCAGCGACTTGAGATCCCGTCGTCGGCTGACAGCGCACGAACCCGCCCACTTACTTATATAGTAGCAGAGGACGTAGTCAAGTATTCAATGGCAACAATTTCGTAGCCGGAATTCCGAGTGTTGAAACTGCTTCGTGTCAAGCCCAGCGCGTCACTGCCAGTCATTATTCGGTGCAATTTGGCCGAGAAGGAGACCCAGCCACTCGATAGCGTGTAAAGGGTATGCACAAACTCGTAGACAGTGATGGAAACAACAGAAGAGCGCCATGACACATCTCGTATTGGTCAGAAGCTTTCCCACCTGTCAGCTCCCACGGCATGTTTGTCTCGACAAACAGCACTTGCGCCGGACGTCGACTACGTGCACCGTGCAGACCCGGATTGCGTTACTTATGGCGTGAATGATCCAGTGGCTGTCCATGTGCTATGCTAGGCTATGCTGCGTCACGATAACACTCTTTCCAAGCGTTCTTGGGTACCTTACAATTCCTATCATGTTCGATAATCTCTGTTGGCAACGAGTTGAACTTGTGTGCACTATTCTTTGCGCAAAACAAGGTCTTCGCGCATCGATGAACCTCACTAGGCGTCCCATCTCAAGCCTAAGCCATATATACAACATGCTCGACATCCCATGCTAGAGCTTGCCAGAGCACACGTCTCCAACAGATGATTCCAGTTTCTCCAAGGTAGCGTCAACGAATGCCTCATCCACAACACCTTCAACCCACGATGCCGCGACCGTCATCGGCCCGCCTCGTATCGAGCTAACGCTGAACGTCAGAGCCTCGCCCGTGATACTCCCGCTCTGCGAGAACATCAACTGCGATATACGCCACGGTCCCTCTCCCGAACCATCCACAGCGCCCGTATTGCTAACCTCAAACGAGTAACCCCTCGCCTTCCCATCCTTCCCCTCGAACAATTTGCGGACGTCCCCGATGTAGCGCAGCATACCGACATTGAAGTGCTTTCCCTTCTTCATATCCGTGAGCACACGGGTAAGCGACTTCCCAACGCGCTTCGCCTGCTTCCAAACATCGGCGTTCTTGCGCTTGAATTCGAATTCGGTTGACGCCACGAACACACCCATAGTCGTCTTCTGCTCCGGCATGAACGGGCGCAGGTTTATAGGACACGATGACCTGAGAAGGTTCGCAGAGCCGTCTGTAGGCAACGAAGCAAAGAGCGCGCGGGCGACGAGCGCCTGGAGCAGTGGGGTGAGGGTCGTTTTATGTGCACGACACGCGGCCAGCAAGCTGATGGCCGTTTCCGCAGGAAAGACGCGGATGGCATGTCGTGCCTGTAGGACCGGCGACGAGGTATCCTGCAGCGCGCTGGTCGACGGACAATTAATCGGTCCACCCGCCCACAGTCCAGCACGGGAAGGTGGGAACCACATGTCCCAAATCGCCCGTACGAGGGAGACGAATGAGACTGGAAGAGGGTGAAGCATTTCCAGCGGCGGAAGGAATGTTACTTTCGGTGGCGACACAATTTGGCCGGGATGTTCCCCACGCTGCAATGCAGACGCTGCGTTGAGTGCGGTCAAAAGCGACTGCATGAACATCACTGCGCTGCCTCCATCCGCGATGCCGTGGTGTATGAACAACGCTACGTCGACCTGTGTATCCGCGTCTTCGCCAGAGTGCGGGAGGATACCCACTAAGCGCCAAAGAGGAAGGTCTCCGAGGTTGCTGAAGCGAGTCGAAAGGCGTTTCTCGATGAGTTCGTTCATCAGGCGCTGCTGTGCAACTTCATCAGACCCTGCTGGAAGACTCTCGAGGTGGATGATGCGGTCAAGATCGATGGATGACAGCCGTACAAAACGAGCGGAGGCGGATAACTCGTCCTTGATGCTAATCGCTAGTGGTGGATGTTGGGCTATGACTTCGTGTAGCGCTGCATATAGCAATTGTGGAAAAGAAATCGGCGAAGTGGTCGAAAGCCGAGTGAACCTTGCCGTGCAGCAAACAGCGGTATAATATCCGAGTGAATGGCGGAATGTAGACATCGACTCGAGGCGACCTGACAGATACAAGGACAAAAACCATGTGCTTAGTGACTCGCACACCACAGGAAGACCGACTGTACTGACCTGGTCCTCGAAGTACCTCCTTTTCCGTAGCATCCGCGGCTTCCTTGTTCAGCGAGCTCATGATATCCAATACACGAATAGAACTTCAGAGCGCCTAACTGGGCAGATATCACAAGAAGATTCAGGACGATGGTAAGCTTGTTGATTGCGCCCGAGTTGCATCTGGCGCTACGTACAGTGTTCGAGAGACCGAACGCGCCTTCGGGTAGAAGGAAGCAGCGTTCAAGTCGCCCACATATATAGTGAGAGGACCCATTCGCTATGTAGTAGGCCGCAGGTGAGTCGCAGCAACCGGAATTCCGCAGTACTGTCGTGTTCAGCCATGGTCAGCGCAGGCCGCGCAGCCTGAGGCTCGTGTTGCTGCCAGCCATTGTATGCCATGAAGAAATAAAGCCGCCTGTTCAGCGCGTGTTCAACATAGCAAGCTCGTGTATACCCAAAGGCAAAGTGAAGGCAGGATCGCGGAGAACAGTGTTCCATCACTTCGAAGATCTACATTCCCACCTTCCAGACTTTCCCCACGGCTCTGTCGCCTGCAGTCTATCTTTCATACAGCGACTGCAGCATATCTGGCTGCGCACATGAGTTGCCTACTCGTCATGTAGCAACTCTGCTGCGCGCACAGCGCTCAGCACATGTCCCCAGTGGCAGCTAGCTGAAGCCCTTTCTCGACCCGGTGAAACATCATGCATCCAAGGTGTACAATATCAGTAGTATGATCACTATGTAACGTATCCGACTCCGACCTGCGTCAGGTGCTAAATCTTTCCAGAACACACATCGTCGACCAAAGACACTAACTTGTCCAAGATCGCGTCGACGAATGCCTCGTCTACGACATCTTGAACCCAACCTGCCGAGACAGTCATCGGCCCACCCCGCACCGAACTCACGCTGAAGTTGACAGCCTCACCCGTGATACTCCCGCACTGCGAAAACAGCAACTGCGATATACGCCAAGGCCCCTCTCCTGAGCCATCGACAGCACCTGTATTGCTAACCTCGAACGTATTGTTCCTCGGCTTGCCGATGCTCTTCTCATGAAGCTCGCGCATATCCCCAACGTGGCGTAAAATCCCAATATTGAAGTGTTTCCCCCTTTTCATACCACGAAGAGCACGAGCGAGCAATCTCCCAACACGTTTTGCCTCCTTCCACACGTCCGTATTCTTGCGCTCAAAGAATTGGTCGTCCGACGCCACGAAGATGCCCATGACACCCTTTTGCTCCGGCATAAACGGGCGGAGGTTTATCGGACATGTGGCCCTCAAACGGTTTGCTGAGCCGTCTGTGGGTAGCAAGGCGAAGAACGCGCGAGCTACAAGAGCCTCGAGCAGTGGTGTGAGCGTCGCCTTGTGAGCGCGACACGCCGCAAGCAAGCTCGAGGTGGTCTCGGCAGAGAAGACGCGGAAGGCGTGTCGCGATTGTACAACCGTCGATGGGCGGGACACCGGCGGGCCAGTCCAAAGGCCTGCACGAGATGCCGGAAACCAGACGCCCCAAATCGTCCTTAGGAGGAAGAGTGGCGAAACTGGAAGACGGTGAAGGGATTCCAGTGGCGGGAGAAATGTTGATTTGGGCGGGGATACGATGGAGCCAAGGGATTCCTGGGGCTGGCGTATGGCTACAGCGTTGAGCGCGGCTAAGAGCGTTTGCATAAACATGATTGCGCTGCTGCCGTCCGCAATGACGTGGTGTATGAACAGTGCGATGTCTACAGACGCATCTATGTCCTCGCTAGAGTCTGCACGAAAGACTACCAAGCGCCAGAGAGGAAGTACGCCAACATCGTCGAAGCGAGTAGAGAACCTCTTTTCGAGAGATGAGTTCAACAGGCGATGTCGTGTGACCTCGTCGGACCCTGCCGGATAAGTCTCGACGTGGATCAGGCGCTCGAGGTCAATAGATGAGAGCCGCACAAAGCGAGCGGAAGGGGATGATTCATCTTCAACGCTAACAGCCAGGGGTGGATGCTGGGCTACAACCTCGTGTAGTGCCGTATACACCAAAGTTAGGGTAGGGATCGAAGGCGTGTTCAACACGCTGTCTGTCGGAGCAGTAGCGGTGAACCTTGCCGTGCAACTGAGGGCGGTGTAGAACCCGAGGGAATGGCGCTGCGTAAACATGGACTCGAAGAGGCCTGCCGAGGATGAGATTATATTCAGCCGCACTCATGACTCCACAAGCAACTGAAAGTACTGACCTATTCCTCGAAGCACCTCCTTTTCCGGACCACCCGCAGCGACCTTGTCTACTGGACCCATGTTGACAGAATTGCAACGTCAGAATCGAGTATCGAAATTCAGCCTTCCTATCAAGGATAAGTTCGCGTCAATATCGACTTGGTCGAGTTGCACTGGCACTACGTACGATATGCAAGGGGCCGTCCAATTCCACCAGTTGCAAAGGAGTAACGAGCAGAGCTCGGGCTTCGCCTGATTAAATACTAGTTAGAAGATGACTCTGCAATGGCTAATTGATGCGCGCAGGCGGCGCTCGTGGCCGCAGGCGGTTGGTCGTGGCCGCAGGGACGGCCAGTCACCGGAATCCCGTGTGCCAAGACAGTACGTTCCTTGTCCAGCTTGTCCAGTATCCATTCCATCTTGTCGAGCACTCGGCGCGTTCTCAATGTAGCACAACTGGTGAATCCCAGCATAAGGTAAGTACTGGACGGCCGAGAGCAACCAAGGGCCATCACGGTGATCATGATCGCGTGCGGCGAGAGATGTTCCCACCCTTCCAAATTCCAACGCCCTCCAAACTCACTTCAGCTCGGCCATCGATGCATGTACTTACTGTAGAAGCTCAACTTGCATGTTTTGAAAAATTGACTTGCTGGTTCTACGAAGGATATGGCCGCTAGTCACGAACCAACTGTGCTGCATGCTTGGCCCTTGAACTTTAACACCAAAACGCTCACCCACTGGAACGCCCTCGACATTTTCGAGTATATCCGGATCCGACGGCTCATGGTATACAAACCCAACCATGCGGTAGTGCAGCTTGTTCTGACATCGGATAAACATGACTGTGCATGGCTTTTTTCCGCGAAGTAGACTTCCTACACTCTGGACGAGTGCACGCTGCCTCGTGAGGTGCCTGCCAGCGTGACCAGACCTCACTGTGTGAAGCGCACTGTACTCGCTTTCGAACCCTGTCATGGCTTCTAGCTTAAGCCGAATGCGGCGAAGAATATCCGACCGGGGACTGTTCTCTTGTTCCACGCCACCCATAGTGCTTCTCGTCTATGCCTTCGTCCAGACCATCCTCTATCGGTATCGCTCTTCGCATTTTTTTTCGCTGCGTATAGGCGAACAAGGACAACCCCATTCTCTGCTATCACACACGAGACCATTGAGCGGTAGGCATGTACTTCACGTTACCCTACGCAGACATGTGCTTCAACTTCACCCCGGCCAGAGGATAGAAGTTCTCACTCATTCGAATGGATAAATCGAGAACGGCGAACCGGTCACTATCCTATTGCGTTAACCTCTCCTTACTCTTTGGAAACAGAGTAGTGTCTCTGAGTGTGTCTCAATCAACGGTATGATTGGTTTCGTTCGCGGAGTCTGATGGTCGATCCTCGTGAAGGCTTGCAGGTGTGAATGTCCCGTGGCTAGCAAAGGACTAAGCTTCAAGAACTGGTTTTAAGCGGCGTAGCTTCAATACCATATGAGATCTGGCTTTGCCTACGCCACGCTCATCGGTCCCGAGAACCGTTGTTCATTCCTGAATACGACACCTATGGGCTGATTTCTCACTTCTCAGCTTCTCCCAAGAGCGTTGGTTTCATTCTACCAACGCCATCGGGCCAGTCGGAGTGCTAACACAGAATCTAGACGGGCCTTTCTACCTCTCGACCGCTCCGTACGCAGTCTCGAGCCCTTTGCAACCCCCGCGTACCCTTACTGGGCACCCACAAGGATACCTCCCTCGATCTGGTTAGAGCGTCAGTCCATGACGTTTTCACAATTTTGGGGCTCCGACTTAGCGTACCTTGAGGCAAGCGCCAGACACGAAGCTGCCGGCCCTACTAGCAAGGTATACGACGGCGCCCACCATGTCCTCCTCGTTCCCCACGCGTCCGATCGGTACAGCTCCCCCGCGCCTGGATATCATGCTGTTCGGATTGCTGATATCGTTGAGCTCGCTTGGAATGTTACCGATAGCTATCGAGTTGACGCGCACGCCAAGAGCGGTGAGCTTGCTGGCAAGATTCTGGGAAAGGGACTCCGCTGCGGCTTTGCTTGCGCTGTAGATGTGCGTTTGGGACCATCGCGAAGTGTAGAGCGCCGCGATGGATGTATTATTGATGATGCAGCCACGCCCTTCGCTCTTGCCATTGGCGCTATAAGCAGCGCGCGCAAGATGTGGCAGGAAGGCCGCGGACATGAACTGATCCCGACCGTTTAGTCTAGTACGCCAGTGAGCGGAACGAACAGGGCGTACCTGAAGAGATGCGACATTGACGGCAAATACCTGTGACCAATGTTCATCGTCTGCCTGTAGTAGCGCTGCGCTCACTGCCTCTGCAGAGGCATCCTTGTCCCAGGCCCCATCTTTCGAGAAGATACCAGCGTTATTCACCAACACGTCTAGACTGATCGGCCCATGAACTCCAGAAGCACGCTCTAACTTCTCGAAGGCATCTAAAAGTGCGAGGCAACCCGCCTTCGTTGATACATCTCCAGGAATAGGTACAATGGCGGGATGCAGTGCGGCGGTACGCGTCAGGGCTTCGACGCGTCGGCCTGTGATGTACACACGCTTTGCGCCCGCCAGTGCGAAACCATGGGCTACATAAGACCCGACGCCGGATCCCGCGCCGGTTACGAGCGCTATGCGTCCATGGAGGGAGAACAGGGTTTGCACATCGATGGTACCAGAGGAAGCCATGGCGTACGAGTTGACGTCGAGTGCGGTGTAGAAGTCGGCGGCCGAGAGATTAGCTGACCTCAATCCTAGAGAGGTTGTATTCGTTCACAAGCGAGACACATTATAGTATTATACTTAAGAAAAGTGGGTCAGTTTTGAGCTCTGTAGACGAAAGGCGTCGCGGCCGACTGACCGGGAAAAGCCGCAAGCGGGTCTAAGGTGGCTTGCGCGGAATAGCCGCTCGACCTCAGCGCCACTGGACACTTGGTTGCTACCAGCGCTACGAAGTTGGAATTCGTAATAAGAATCGCCATGGAACGGATAGTCCGTGCAAAGGACTGATTATGCTTGTAGCCATTCCGACTACCCATCATGGTAGGATGCAAGACTCGGCATTGACCGCGTCCACTTCGGGTGCTATTCGGCAGATGCCGCGTGCCCTTTGTTCTTGGGCCAGTGGCGCTCACACTCTCACATCCACAGTGGAAGATAGGACGTATAATATTATATGGGAGATATAAACGAAGAGGCAATGTGACCATGATTAGAGTGGGTATTAAAACGCATTATGGCTGCAGGCCGGTATTTCACCATGCACATATAATAATGAACCGACGACGTCGGAGGTACCTCCAGCCATATTAGCACTCATGACAGCCACAATGATAGACACTGAGTCTATTTGATACCTGGAGGACACTAGGGTCTTCTAGCCGTGTACGCGACGTATAAGGCACCACAAATGCGTGAACGAACTTCCAGTGATCACTGTAAATTCACTGCTCATCGCGAAGAGCTTGGCGAGGTTCCGACTCCATAGATGTGGAATAACCCACAGCGGCATCCTTCGCATCTTCTTTGCACCTTGAGCTTAGCTGAGCTCGAAATCCACGTCGCGCTGCGATAGCGTGACGTCTCATCAGACTCCCGCCTTCACAGGCGCAGCATGCACCGCCAGAAAAACATCAGCCGGGCACACGCATAATAAGGCAGCGCAGTCGCGGACACCCATCACCAGCTCAACGGAACGAAGGATAGCATTGTATCCGAGACGAGGGCTGCGAGGGTCGAGGTCGGCCTAGCCTTGCTCCTCACCTGTGCAGAGCGCTCAGCAGAGCGCGCGATCTGAGACTTCCCATCGCGGGTTACGAGGAACGAAGAGCGTCTAGTTACACGTCTCCTCGCGGCTTGCGGCTTCGCCTGCAGCCAGAGCAGTAAACGGGCGTGGTACATGCGTAAGTAAGACGTGTACGTTGACGCGCGCAGGGGGTGTGAATGTCAGGATCGTGCTGGGTTCGTAAAAAGCGACATTTGCGAACGGTGGATGTGGATGGAAGCTACAACAGCGCTAGGGTACAGATGCGTGAGTACTGAAAGCAACGAGAACATGAGGAAATGTAACAGGGTCGAGATCGGAAACCGGTAACGTATGCCGAAGAAGAAACGTGTGCGAGCGTGCAGGACCAGTGATAGGGAAAAATAGCCTCGAAAAATGAACAGAATAATCCCAGAGAGGCTACCTCGCCTCCGCAAACGCGGCAGTCGTCCGGGGCGGAGCTAGCGGCGCCCTCGCTGGTAGACATCGACGGATGTCAACGGGCGGGTTCGATGGTCGCACAAGAAACTCCGGGCAGCGCACACAAGAGTACTCGTAGCCGTCGCCGGTAGAGACGCGCTCGTGCCGCGACTCCTCTAACCACGTCGACAGGGCGTTGAGGAGGCTAAGCAGGACATCGCGGTTCTCGAACTTGCTAATGAAGTTGAGTCCCCACAGCGGCCCCCACTCCACCAGAATGTCTACTATCCACTTGGGACAGGTCCACCGCCGTTGCTCCTCGGGCGATAAAGACCACGGTACGGGCGTGGCTTGTCTAAAGATCTCCTCCACATCGGCAACCGTGGTCGACTCGTCGTCGCATGGAGGAAGTGCGAGGACACCCAGGAATTTATGCGAGGTGTGGAAGATGCGTTGTTTGACTGTGGTGGCCCACTCCCAGTCGGCGTGTCCCCTCCGCCTCACTTTCGTGATCTCAAAGTGGTTGATGGGCACGAGGCCAGGCAGCGGTGCGCCGGCGATATGTGGTACGAGGGACCATTCGTACGTCTTGGGTTTGGATGTTTTGTGCAAGACGATGTAGAGTTGGACCGGCATTTGCGTCGACTGAGGGAGGAGATCAGTTCGCTGGTTCGAGGGTTTGCGGAAATAATGCACGCACCTTGGGCTATGTCAGCCGTAGAGGGAAATGGTCGCCCGTAGAGTGAAGTGGGTAGCGGCAAGGACAGAGACGGTTGTGTCTGTCGGCAAGAATTGTTGCCGGAGAAGGAGTCGAATACGCACGCTCACGTTGCGTCGGAGCGCAAAAGGGTCGTCAGGAGGGCGAGGAGGAGATGGTAGCTGGAAGAGAAGGCAGAAGGAGCGCTCATTCTGGAAGCACACCGTACGAATATGGCCAAGTTGAGGACGCAGGGTGGCCCACAGGCGGTCTGGACCTCCACAAGACCTTCAACTGATTCCACCGACCGAACCCCTGATCTCTACAGAGCCCAGTCCATGAACCTACCGCAGCTTACAGGCGCAGGCGCGCTTATAACTCATCTGCCGGCGGCAACGCGGAGAGCTGTCCACCGAGTGCACCATCGTAGTCGCGGTCAGCAGCGAGCAGCACAACGCATCGTCGCGCACGTCGGCCTCGAGTCGCGCCCTCGGATTCATTTCACATGGCCGACAGGTCTCGACCGATACCGTCATCGAACATGTCCAACTCGAGCTCTACGTGTTGATCGCCGTCAGCATGCCTCACTGCTCTCGCTCACACCATCTGAACCGCCGCTCAGTGGTCGTGCGAGCGGCTGCGACGCAGCCGCTCGTAAACTGGGTAGTGCCGACTGTGGCTTGACTCAAGCAGCTGCCGCATACAGGCAGCAGCGTGTTCCTGCTTGCACTAGTCCCGGCTTTGGCTCGCTTTCGATGACGCATTGCGGGGTTGCAACTCTACCTTGAACAGCATATCTCGGTACTTGTTCTCAACGCTTACAAACTGGCTCTGTTCAGCTTCAAGTAGAAGATCTCGATGGATGCATGAGAGCTTGGGCTGGCGCCGCGGGCTTCTTCGGCGTATCCCAAGGATGCCCCTCCCTGTTATCACGGAGAGCCATTCTATACCATGCCGTGTCGGAGTTCGAAACTTTGTACTGCTCAGCGCCCAGCGCGAGAATGATTTGCAAGACTGCGAGATTGGTTCAGGTACCCCGTACACGGGAAAGGCGCGGAGAACATCTGTATATAAGACCCTCGTCGCCGTACGCCCCGACGTATAACCTTTAGTATCGCCCAGTGGGGATTTCTGGATGCGAGCATAGCGCCCTTATCCAGCTATGGTTGTGGACTTCGATGGCGAATCTCGTGCTGAGAAGGTACGATGCCATGCACGAAACAAGGAAGTACTCGTTTATTCTCAGTTTCACAGACTAATTCAAAAGCACACAGGTTCAGTTACGCCGCCCACTTGGAACTATACAGCAAGTCGGGACTGTGCCTCGTGTTGAATGTTGACTGTTGACTCTGCAGTAGCCACCACGAGCCAGCAATATACTGTGTATGTCGTCTTGCGCAGTCGAGGCCTAGGTGCCACACGCCACCGCGTATTGCCGACGCCTCACGGCTTCGCCCGCGCCATTCATAGACCAATCATAGACTCACGCGATAAGAGTCAAGAACGGCGCTTTCATCTTGACTGGTACAGTACCGGTCTCCGAGCCTGTCTATTGCCCATTGCCCTGCCAGGTCAACTGACCCGCGCGCACAGTAAGGGTGCGCATGCTGCCAAGTGATTCTATTGCTCCATATGACCAGGTATACGGCCGGCATGAGCGTTCCGGGCAGCCAATGCGTGTAACAGTGGTAACTCTGTCTTCGCCGGATGGAACCGACATCTTGCAGCCCCATTCTGACGTCGAGTGGCTCTGCACGATTTTTTGCAGCGTGACGCATCTAATTTACACATCTTTTGCTGTGAAGGCTTCGAACTTCGATGCTACGAAGGACGGGGTCTGATTGCACTATGGCAAATTGACTTCAAGATTGTCGACGCACAGGAACATCAGAGTAAGAAGAGGGTATAACACCGCCGCGTACTATTCGTACATGACAACAGGTACAACATTGCTCAGACGTCAGTCTGCATCTTTTCCTCGAGCTCTAGAGTGCCTTTCTCGGTATCCTCTTCGAGCAATTGGCCCGGCATCTCAACAGCAAACATCGTCACTTCTTGCTGATAGGACGTGTCGCGAACGGTAGAAATGACCAATCCGGCCAGCGGCAGGGACACAAGCACGACTATCCAGCTCACAAGCTATGTTCATTTGTCAATCGAGGTCATCGTGTCGCCGAAGGAAGAGCGACGTACGTGTTCTGTAAGGAATGGCGTTGCCGCGGCGTCCATTGCATACGCACCCGCAGAGCCCGCAGACTGAATTGCGGTATAGAACCCTGCGTACCGCGCAAGCTTGCGAGGGTCGTTGGTGATAGCACCCAATATCCAGTACGTGAGCGCTTGAAACGCGGCGTTACTGAAGAAAAAGAAGAAGTAGAGCGCGCCCTTGGCATGATAGGCGCTGTCGTGGTACGAGAGCTTCGGCAATACGCTCTCGCGAGTGAAGGAAAGCTGCCATGACAGCGCGCAAGACCAGACGGTGATCATGCACACTGCCACGACGGCGAGACCAAGCCACCCTCGTGTACGACGCTTGAAGCGCGGTGCGTCGAGGATGAAGATGCCGATGAGAAGGGCACCGAAGATGCCGCCGGCGCCTTCAAGAGTGGCGTTGAGAGCGCGTGTTGGCCCTGTGAAGTAGAACGTATTGATTGCGCCCTGATACGCGTAGAAGTAGTTCGACGCAAAGAACCTAGTTTGCCGTTAGCCACTGTGTTGGTCTCGTCGATTGAGTGTAGATGCTCCGTACATCGGGGTCAAAGCAAGGATGCGCCAGTCCTTGACGACATCTAATATGCCCACGATCTCCTCCAGAGGCGAGGAGACCTTTTGCACCTCGACGACGGTACCGTCGGCGCGGACGACGGCCGTGGGAGGTAGAAGAAGCACTGTCAGAGCGGTTCCAAAGAACATGATGATGAGGAAGGCAAGATAGGTGCCGGTCGATACAGCTGAGAGCTCGCCCGACCGTACGGTAATGGCGAGCGATATCACGGAGCCGACGAGGGACCCAGACTGATAGACGGCCCAGAAGAGGCCAAAAGCCTTGCCTGCCATTCAATGTGAGCACGCGCCACATCGACTTCTCCGGTTCATAGAACGTGTAACTGACCCTTATCCTTCTCGAGCGGGTACGACATCATGATGGCACCTTGTGCCGACCATAGTAAAGCGGCAGAGATGCCCAAGACGGCGCCCGAGAAGATGACGAACCAGCGCGTTCCCTGTGTCTGAAAGCACCAGAGAGAACCAATGTAGAGGATATAGCCCAACGTTCCCAGCAACATAGTGGCACGTGGGCCGAGTACTGGAGGCAAAGTGAGCACCTGTGAGAGCATCTTGTGGCGTATAGCTTACGAGTCGTTACGCCGCCCGCAAATAGACCCATCAGGGCAAAGCAGCCATATAGAACACCATTTGAGATATCGGATAGAGCGATGTCTTGTGTGCCGCCAGCTCCCAAGTTGGAGGCGGCCAAGAACATTCCAACGGTGGCGAAGAATACGACACCTATACGATCATGACTTTGAGTGGACGTGAGATCGTGCTGGAAGATAACATACCGACTATGGCCACCTGCGTCAGAGGCGTCCTGTACCAACCAAGGGCCATGTAAGTCATCGCGTCAGGGTTGAACGTCGTCGGCCAAGGTTTAGAACTTGTGAGGGTGGGTGCAGATGCAAGAACTTCTCTGCCTTACCTTTATATATTACGCGACAGAAGAGTAACCGCATCGGCAGGTTATAGTGTCCTCGGTGAGAATATACTAGTCCGTTGGGCGCAGAGACTACAGGCCATGGCATCTTTGTGAGCGGGCGCGCGGCCGCAGCCCTCGATTTGACGAATGCAGACACGTCGCATCATTCTCATGACTGAAAAGTGCGCTCACCATATGGCACACAGGAGAATGGTCAGTGAAACAATTGCTCACAACTTCTTCTGAGAGCAAACCTGATGTGCAACGCCAGAACCCGACCTTCGACCCATCTACTCCGTGCGCAACGGGGTCGACCACCTGCCTATCTTGTGTACATTATCACACCCATCGACGAGAGGTGGAAGATCCCGCCATCCGCTAACATCTAAGCTAGCCAGAATCGCAAGCACAACCCGACGATCGCAACAAGAAGGAGGGACGAAGGGCAGCCCGGGTCTCACTGCTGCGTTCTCTCGGCAAAACTGGAGGTTTGAGCAGTGGTGTAGAACCAAAGCTAGCACGGGCTTGGCTAGAGGTACAGACATATCAAATTGAGAGGTAGCCGGAGATCTGTTCCTCAAGGAGGTCGGAAGGGAGTACATAGCGTATCGTAATTGATTGTGGACGTTGCGGACAAGTCTGAGAGCCCGAGGGTGAGCCCGTCTTCCGCAGTCCGCAATTTGCCGTTTCGGCCCCAGGCGGTCACATCAGTAGGCGTTGTTTCGTGCACAGTCCCGGAGACATCTATGGTACTTAGTGCACTTGTAGGAGCTCAAGTTCAGTCTCAACCGAGGAGCAAGATTGATACCCGTGGTCCAACTTATGTCTACTGTCTCGCAGACCGCACACTAACAGTACTTGAAGCACAAATACTGAGATGGGTTCTTGCAGCCAAGCATACTACTAACGTGATCGGAGATGGAGACCGAACAAATGGATACGTAGATCAAAGGTGTACAGCGCATATTGCAAGAAGTAAGCTCCGTAATCATTTCCGGAAGGGGTTATACGGACGTCCGTTTTGCTGCAACCACTCACGGAGCCAACAGCTCACTCTAACGGGAGATGCTCCATGACAAGACCCTGGATATCAACCCATTCGCGATCGAGTCGCCTATCCCAAGCATCGCGAATGCTAGCCATGCACTGTCCACCTGGGCAATTCTCCCATCCGCGCGGCCGAACGACCGTGCTGCTACGAATCGCCTGCATGACACGCAGAGGGTCGTTCGACCAATCAGCCACCTTGTCGATTTCACGCATCTCTCCGTACCAGCGCCGAACCTTGTCGATCTTCTGAGTATCAGTGACCGGTGACGCTTCTGGTGCGTGTTCACATATGGACAGGTACTCCGTGGGCGGCGCATCCCGGTACTTCATCCTTCGCTTGATGCAGTGCTCCCGGAGAACGATCAAGCCGAACGAGCGAAGGCCGGGGAATACCTGGAGGAGTCTGCCTTCGTGCGCCTCAAAGACGTCGGTAGGGGCGCTTCCGATCTCATACACTACACGTTTGTAGATTCCATCCAGAATGTGCGAGCCACATCTGAGCAAACATTCGACGGTGTCGATCGCCTCGTTCATCGACATGCGGGTTCGAGTTTGCGCCATCTCTTTGGCGTCGGACGACCAGAGGGTGTTGAGGGCTCTGACACTTGCGTCGAAAATTTTCTCAAAGCCGAGGGCGTGCGCCGCGCGAAGTAGACGGCACCGATCCTTCCCACTACACCCTTCGTAATCAAACATGGAGTTTCTAAACTGATAGTTAGTGAGTAGCACGGCATTTAATGGGAACCGCCGCGGGACGCACAATGGATCAAGGGCATCTAAAACCAGGGCGAACCCATCCGCATCCTCACAATAGTCGGAAATGTCCACGAGACGCCGTCCCTCGAACGTAGCAACGCTCATCGGTCCGTTCAGCAGGTTGGCGAGCAGCTCAGACGACTTGACAAGTTGACTGTTCCAGGCAGTGAACACCGTCTGTTGGCATCTGACAACGACGAGTTCGTCGTCAGCATGCCAGTGCCGCTCATGGCGAACGGGGTCTGATATAGACGACGGTGGGGAAACCACCATCGCGGGCGGCACAGGCTCGGGCGGTGTCGGTTCGACCGGTTCAGGCTCCAGAGGCTCGGGTGTGGGCGGCATATGTACGGACGACACTGGCGCAGACAACACTGGCGCAGGCAGTGGTGCAGATCGGACCTCGCTGTTCGCAACTGCCTGGATGCCTGGCTGTGCGACATCACAAGTCACAAGTCAGCAAGAAGGCTCAATCAAACCCACCGCTATAAACTCACATCTGTAGGCACATGAACAGGACCGGGCACATCGCACTCCGTTGATCCTGGTGGCAATCGAGATGGCCGCGGCCGAGGGTCAACGGTCTTCGTGAGCGGGCCATACTTCGACTTCGCCGGAAGAGCTGTCTTGCGCGGGACAGAAGAGGGGGCCCGCAATGAAGTCCGTGTCGCAGTAGGACCCTTGCTCTCGCGAGAGGAGTGTTGAGGAGGCTTGTCGCACGCAGGCCAAATTTCAACGCCGGAGGGCACGCCGCTCGGTGTAGTCCCGCGCTTTCTAGTCGCTTTCGGTTTCCCAAACACCTTCTGACAGGCGAACGTCAGATCAATATCCCAAGATTAGATGTCGGCAAGACACATATGGAGCCCCAGAGGCAAACGCGCATACCTCAACACCGTCGTAATCTTCTGATGGCATAGGGCCAACGATCTCTTGAAACTTGTCTGTCATAGAACCTAAGTCTGTATCAAATACACAAAACGAGAGGAGGCGTACTCGGAGCCCTTGTACGGGCGCGACGCTCGCGCACGCGAGTCTGAGGAGTTGTATCATTGCCAAGCTCGTCCTTACTGACACTGAGAAGGGCTCACGGGCGGTACAATATTCTTCATTGCGATCTGATCGCCGACCTGTACGCATCGAGGTTAAGTTACTGACAGAGATGCAACGGCTAGGCAGACATACACGACCAGCACTGCGCCGGCGAACCGAGGCAGGCTCCTCGCTAAGCTTGCCAGCCTTGCCACCAACCGTCATCGTCGAACGAGTCTACGGACGAGAGCGACAGCTTGCTTTCACGGAGATCGCTTTTGAGTAAGATAGTATAGTATGAGATAGAATATGAGAGAAGGATTAGCAGCAGCGCTTCATGAGAGAGAAGACTGAAAAGGTACAGGCTACCCTTCGCCGCTGCCTTCCTCCGACGAGGATCCACATCATGTCCCGACAAGTTGCCACGAAGCGTTCAATATTGCTTGAAGTACGTTTCCGTACACATTTATGGTACGACAGGCTCATATCAAGACGGTGACTGGCGGATAGTCCGTGGAGAATGGTTTATCATGGGAACGGCGGCGATGTCATTTTGGAAGGATTGTGGCACGGGACGAGCGGTGGGTGATGTATGATGCGATGGAAATAACTATTCGTGCGATGAAGTGCAGCGGACAACCAGACGAAGGTCGAGAAGGAAGGAGGTGGCGGGCAAGGGCAGAGAGAGACGGATACGGGCACGTCGGAGTCATGGTAAGAGACAAGGTGTGTTGCGCCCAAGTTGCGCCACCACGGACCGTTGAGCACACGCATCTGTGTCCTTTTGAGTCTCCAACCACCACCAAACATCGACTTCCAGCTGTACACTCGCTCAACCCTTCAAAAAGACCCAAGGTTCGTAATGCGTAACGCGGACTTCGGGATCGAACTTATTGCAGGTTCGGTAGATAACGGGTAATGGCCGTTTTCGAACTTCCGAACGTTACTCGGCGTTCGGGCCGGCCACTCCGGAAGGTCAAAACGAGCTTCATGCTGGTCAGACAGGTTCGCTGTAACGCTCAGCGATGCAAAAAGAACCTATTATAGCCAAACTTACTCACCAGTAACGGGTAACGCTCTAAAAGAGCGAACTTAGGGTCGAAATGATACAGTAGTTGCGGATCTTCGATCATACAATTGCGTGTTCGTATAAAGGAGAGATAATGTAAATATAAAGCCAAGAAGTCATGCAGGGCCGATCATATAGAGTAGTAAGAGTCAACGTGTTCGCATACGAAAGCATAGCAAGAATACGGATACAGTTCGAAGTCATATGAAAAGACAAGAGCATAAGCACAACCAGGCACAACCCCAACAGCACAACCATAGCACCCACTCAACCATCCGACTGCGAGCCCTCAACCACCTCCAACCATATATGTTTCCTAATCAAGACCTGGAACTGCTCCCACTCCCGCTCCAGCCGCCTATCCCAAGCCCCATACACGATAGCCCTACACTTTCCCTCCGGACACTGCTGCCACCCCTTCGGCCTTACTTGATGATTACTGCGTATAGCCCAAATAGCGCGCAACGGATCGAACGTCCAGTCCGTCGCAGAGTTCTTGAACCCCTTATGAATCCCGATCATGGCCTCCAGCCAACGCCGAGCTTTATCGTCCCTCTGCTCCTGCGTAGATGGCCCCGCACCCTCTGCATGCGGGCATATGGACGGGTACTCCTTGTTCGGGGCGTCCCTGTACTTTGCCCACTTTTCCTGACAATAGTCGCGCACGGCGTTGATGTCGTCCACCCGATCCATATTTGGTGCATCCCCCACCATGAGTCCCAATGCCTCCATAGCCTCGCGCCAATGGAAGCTGGTCGAGCACGCGCTGAACATCTCGTACGCCGCGCGAATGTAAACGTCACGAAGATGACCGAATTGCGGGTCGCACTCGCGCACGCAACGGATGGTGTCAAGCGCGTCGAGCAATGGAATCCGCGCGTTCACCTGAGCGATTCTCCACGGGAGGACCGGCCAAGTCTTGCGCAAGACATCCGCGCACCGGTTGAAAATCGCCTTGAACTGGAGCTTATCCGACGCTCGAAGTAACCGACGAAGCTCTTCCTGGCTGCAAACGGTGGGCCGAAGTCCAGCCCTCCTGGCGAATCGTCAGAATACGCATAGATCAAGAATGATGAAAGTACTCACTCGATCAAAAGCTCACTCAAGATGAGCTCGACCCCGCGAACGTCCTGACAACGATCGCTGACATCCACAAAAGGATTATTGGGCGGGACGGATGTTGACAGAGGTATCCGTTCGCGGAACACGTCCGACGCTTTGACCAGGTCGTCACACCACCCGTTGAGTATCATCCGCCCGCACTGTATGTCCACAAGCTGGTCGTTCCCGCGATAGTGCTTTTCATGGGGAACAAGCTGCTGAGCAGCGGCTACGGGCATGCTCGAGCTTGGAAGCGGTGGAGAGACAATCTTGGGCGAGACGCGCTGTCGCTTCGACGGGGCCTCCGAAGGGGGATCCGCGTTGAACCGCTTCTGCGGTACTGACGGCGTCACGGGCTCAGGAGCGACCACAGATTCAGAGGCAGGTGTGGCAACTTCGACGAGAGCGGGCGGCGGACGACGCGTTGGACCAATGATGTCGGTGAGCGCGGCAGGCATAGAGACCCTAAGTGCCCGAACCAAAGTCTGAGCCTCAGCTACCAGAGGCGGCTCAGTCGCCTTGGGCGACGGGGGAACGGATGGCAGGGCGAGCGGAGCGGGCGCAGGTCTTGGATTAACCGGCGCCGCCGCGGATGTCGAAGCCGCGGGCGTAGAAGATGTCGAGGCGACGGCAAATGGCCGCTTGCCTTTTCCCTGTGCCATCAACACGCGGTCAAGACTCGTCTCGGCCGAGGCCGCAGATCCGCCAGTATTCTCCTTCGCCTGCGCGCTCGAGGCCGGTATCGCCACAACTGCCGGGACTGTCTTCTTGGCCGTAGAGGGACCGGCAACATTGGAATTAGGAGCGGTTGGCTTTGCACTGAGAGCAGCCGCCTTCGCAGGGGAGAGCTTCTTGGTAGCTGTTCTTGGGCGCTCGACGCCGGTGTCAATGGGCTGCAAGTTTGTTACAACAGGCGCGTTTGTCAGAGGCCGAATAGGCTGTACCGGCTGAGCAGACGGGGCAGACACAATGGCGGCGGTAGATACAAGCGTCGAACTCGAGCCCACTGCAGGACCTGCTTGGGCGGCGGCAGGTGCGGCCGCGGATGGCTGAATAGCAATGGGTGCCGGTACCGATGGCTGAGTCGGCCGAGTGGCTTTACGCGAAGGCACCGCTGGTGTCGGTACCGAAGGTGGAGGTTGAGATGCGGATACGGCAGGCGCAGGAACCACTGAGGTTGTGGTCGATGCCCGACGCCGAGGATCGGTGGTCGCCGTCTTCACGCCGTAAGCAGCCTTGTGCTTCTTCGGACCAGTAGTCGCCTGCTGCTGCGTCGCAGCGGCGCCAGACTGTAGGGCCGGGCCCGATGCCGTCGAGGTCGATGGGTCGGAGGGGGTTGCCTGCACCTTCGATGTTGATGGCACGCGAGACTGACGCTTCTTACCCAGCGGCATGAGTTCCATGCCAGCCGGGACAGCATGAATGACCGCAGGCGCCGTGGCCACGAGTTCGCACGCCGTGTGCATCTTATCTGAATAAGGATCAAGATTAGACGCTTTGAGACAAGCATGGTTGATTATGGGCGTTTAAGCCAGCAAACATACCTTCTTGCGGTGCAGCCTTCTTTGCGGATGTTTTGACAGCGCTCTTGGTCGTTGTCGTGCTCTTTTTCTCAGCCTTGGGTGCCTTGCGCTGCGCCTCGGCTTTGACTATAATAGGTACCGTATTAGCGAGCGCGTTCAGATCAGGTAATTGGCTGTCCTGGACTTACCAGGCGGTGCCGTAGTCACAGGTTTGGGCGGCAGGTCGCGCTGAGACAGAGGCTGCGTGGAGGCTGAAGGGGGTTGGGACAAGGGGGCGACCCCCTTCGTCGCACGTGCCGACTTGCCCGCAACACCGCGTTCAGCCTTGAGGGGGATATTGGGAACGGGGTCGACGTCCATGGGTTCACCGAAGATGTCCAGTGGGTCGCCAAAGAGGGACGAATTCTCGTCTTCAGACTCGTCGTCGGCCATCACGACGTCGTCTTCGGCTGTGGAGGCCATGGGCGCATCGCTCGCTGTGACCTGCTCGACGACGACATCGGTAACAATGGAGTTGTTGAATGTCTTGTCTTTGTTGGTCGTCGCTGACGTCGAGGCCGTGAACGCATCCTAGAAGTCGTCGTCAATATGAGTCGCTCCAAGCACGTGAGTGGCAGGGGACCGCCAATGAGCAGAGACGTACCAGAAATGCATCGGCCAAACCATCTGCAGAACCAACTGTCTCTCCAAACGTTACTGGAAGGACGTGAGTACAGATGTTCGAGACGAGCGAGTGCGGGTAGGGGCGCACGTTGCTCGTACGCGGTTGGACGACGCGTCCGTTTACGAGCCTGGGGGATCGCACTGATAGTCGACGTTCCAGCACTAAGCTGCGTCGACTGGGTATTGTTCTCAGTTGTAGAGGCACCGTTCGGGTTTGAGCCCTGTGTGGATCGACGTCAATTCGCCACTCCCTGACGCCAGAGCAAGATCGAGGAATGTACCTGTCCGGAACTGCGCCTGCCCTTGATCGCTGTCGCCTTATTCTTCTTGCCAGACGGAGCCGAGGAGGACATTGAAATTGTGGAAGAGGCGGAGTTGTAGTCGGGAGGTCAAAGCAGGAGGAGGAGAAGGGCAAAGGAGAGAAACGATTGGTGGCTCAAGCGGGGGCGCGCGCTTGCAATTGGCCTCGCGCCGCGCCGCATCGTTTTTCAATCGTTTTGCATCCTTTGTCGCGTCTGCCCGAGCGCTAACGCGCTAACGATCAGCTGACGCATGTTTCCTTTGCTTTGTTACTTTGGCAAAGGCCTTTGGCATCGTCAATTGATTATCGTTAGCATCAGCAGCGGTCCGGCATACCCGAAAGGAATCAGGACTCGAGAACACGCATGGCGCGCAGCCGAAAGAAAGAGCAGATCGTCTTACGCGGAGAGATAAGAGAGAGAACAAAGACCAGGAGTGCGTAGTGGTGGACGTCGAGACGAAGGCTTGCATATCGTGTGGGTCGTGTACGTGGCTGCCCCGCCGGGGATGGCGCCGGAACCCCATCGCATCTTTGACACAGCGGGTTCGCGGGCAATCACCGTCATTCTCGCGTTTCTTCTCCGCTTTGTGACGCGAGCGCGAAAAAGTTTGGCTCGGTGGAAAACTGCGTAGCCGCTGCGTGAGACGCACACGACGACCTCGATGTTGGAGTGGAAACCGAAGCATGTACGACGTCTTGCGGGTGTTCTTCTCAGAGCTAGTGGGTACTCAAAATGTATTGTGCTATTTTCGTACGCTAGCCGAAACTAGGCCATACAAGCGAACTGTGGTACATTAAGGATGCCGTGTCAATCTGAGAGTAGGTATGGCGATGAAGCATAGACGAGTCGAGGAGTACTACATCCCAGAGAGGCAGGACGCGGAACCTACCCATTCGTGACGCTCGCACGTCCTGAGTTGAGGGATCGTATTGTGGTCACGTCAGGCTTCAATCTGGCGCATCCTGAAGCAAATCGGTCAGCGAACTGAACAACATAGCGATCATACGAGAAAGAAGGACGGCTCAGTAGGAACAATTGGTATGTATAAAGTTCTTCGGCAGTGCCCCGTAGGGTCTCCGATCCCTTGTGTTCATCTCTGCGCGAAAGGTAAGGAGATATACTCACCCAAGGACCCAATTTTCCTCTGGCAACGAATCGCCGCGCGTTGCTCCTGTAAGAAAAGTCCAAATTGCATGTGTAGGCGAAGTTCCAGAGCAGATGCGAGTAAGATAGAGCGGCCTCTAGTCGCTTGAGTATTGAAGGCGACATGCGTCGGACATGCAACAACGTCAATCAATGCCACGCGTATATCGGTCGTATCGAAGCGCCTATCAGAAGTCGATACAGCACGTTGCATCGGGAAATCCGGCAGCGAGGTAGCCAGTCGCGAACTTAAGGCCGTCTTGTCCCGTATGTGCGAAAACCAGGCGAGTCCGATGCGGTTGTGCGGGATGCCAGATGGACCTCCGCAAGAGATACTGAATGGCCGAGACCGTTCTGGCGACGGCTCTCCGCAGAGCGTAGACGAGGCCCGCGCGCTTCGAGCATACCAGGTCAGGCCGGAGCGGACGTCCGCGGCCCGTTAGTTGAGCACACGACCTAGAGAACAATGACTGTGTGAGCATCCAGATGAGCGATAGACTCTGTAGAGTTTGGTATGACGAAGGAACGAAGGTCGAGCGGTCACGAGACAGGGAATGATGCTTGAGGTTCAAAGACATGACGAAGAGAGCAGTCAGATGGCCCGAAACGTTGCACGGTAGATCGAGCTGGACCAAGCCTCGATGATGCCTTCAAGCTAAGAGGTCTAAGAAGGGGAGTCAGATGGATGTTCGGGTAGTCGTACGCTGTTGACGCACCTTTGAACCTCGAGGAAAAAATTTCAGCGCACCTTCAGAAGTGCCGTTTTCCCAGTTGAGAAAACCACAGTAGCAGCTATTTACCGCGCCACGAAGACGACGAATAATCGTGTGAGAACTATGGCCGCAGCGGGAGCGAACATGTTGAAGGATTGGGCGTGATCGTCGCAGGAGACAAGGTGCGTGCGCGAGCCTGAGGTTGGCGAGTCGCGCGACTTGAACAAAACTTCCATGTTCCTGGCTTGAGCCCATACATCCATCCCTTTAGGACCACTGGTGATACGAAGCCCACTTCCAGTCAAGCTAAAAGGTCACGATAACAAGGATTCGCGTCTTCTACTTTCGGGGATCGTTACTTGAGCTGCGCGTCCTCCTCACAAGAACTCCCTTCAATGAAGTTCATGCATCAAGCCACATCCCAACGTCATTCAATCGATATCGTCCGCTCTCTCATAGCGATATATCATCGAGAAGTCTGAGGACATCGTGACCGCATTCGACTGAGAAACCAGTCGTGTGCCCGGCTCGTACTCGTCTCCGGGCCCGCATGAAACTGGCAAGATAGCGCTGTCAGATATCCCCTTCCTCTTTCTATTCGTCAGTAATTCGTCATGTTTCGACGCTACGCCCTATCTGCGCCCTCGTACGCGAGCATGTCTAAGCTGGGCGTAGAGTCACTGTCTAATGCGGCAAGACCTCAATTCGTTTCGCTATCTTTACTACTGCACATCGTTGCAATCAGCCGTCTTACCCCCAGCGCAACCGGGGACACCCAAGTCCTTTGGCAAACCGCTCCGGAGCGGCGCTCTGGAGCGGTGGCCCTGGCACGACGGAGCGCTCTTGGCGGAGCGAGCGCTCGAACGTAGTCGAATTTGATGGCGCGCCGGCGCGGGTGCGGGGAGATGAACGCGAATTGTGGACCCACAATCGCATATTGTATTCCACCCTACTGAGTAAGGCTTTCGCACTTAGCTACTGTATGTGCAACCTACAACATAGCACAATACTTAAGCT